>MCFE01000153.1:0-152522 GCA_002104905.1 Basidiobolus meristosporus CBS 931.73 | reverse complement strand
CTAACCCTAACCCTAACCCTAACCCTAACCCTAACCCTAACCCTAACCCTAACCCTAACCCTAACCCTAACCCTAACCCTAACCCTAACCCTAACCCTAACCCTAACCCTAACCCTAACCCTAACCCTAACCCTAACCCTAACCCTAACCCTAACCCTAACCCTAACCCTAACCCTAACCCTAACCCTAACCCTAACCCTAACCCTAACCCTAACCCTAACCCTAACCCTAACCCTAAGTAAATAAAGATTTCACCACTTGGTGACGTTCCTCCCCCTAACCCTTTATGATGAATATCAATCCTTATCACATTCCCCTCATCAATGTTGTTCACAAGTCATTCTTACCTCTCTTGCTACCCCCCTTCCCACTGAACAGTGTCTTGAGCACTGAAGAACTATCATCACTTCTTATTAACTTACCTACAAATTCCCCTCAGCTGCACACTCTTGTATCAAAGCTACAACAGTAGCGCTGGCTTCTTTGTTTCAACTGAAATAAAGATTTCACCTATTGGTGACTGTCTCCCCCCTAACCAAGAACACTTAGCCTTGTGGTTATCCCTAACCCTTCCATACCCATGGTTGTGGGTTCAAATCCTGGATCCAGCAAAATTTGATTAATAAATTGATGTGTGCTCATTGGGAGATGGCCTGATCAACCATCGGGCAAAGTAAAGGCTCTGATTGGCTGAAATCCTTGAAATGCTATTTGGCCAGATTTGCCTAGTAAATTTGGCCAGTGATTGCCCAGAAATTCCTCTCAGTTCCCCCAGTCTACTGGCCTTTCTGGCCACAATCCAGTTACCGCAAACCAGTATAACTTAGCTCAGATATATTCAGATTCTCACTTCTCAGGCCTGGCTTTCCAGGAAACCTCTCTCAGACCTAGCTAACTAGGAAATATAGTACCACTCAGCTTCTCAACCCTCAGACCTGGCTTACCAGGAAGATATCTCTCAGACCTAGCTTTCTATGAATTACTTCAGATTAACTTGGCTTCTTTAGATACTTGTCATAAGTAAATAAAGATTTCACCACTTGGTGACTTTCCTCCCCCCTAACCCCTAACCCTAACCCTAACCCCTAAAGACAGTACCTTTGGGCTCTCCCATCAACTTGGAGAACTCCACTCTACCTGCTCAGGTTTCTGCTACATATCTTGGTTTTCCTTTCCTTCCTACTGGACTAGACTCTGGAGCACACCTGAAGAAGAGAATCATCCTAGCAAGACAGGCACTCCACAAGCTACTGGCTGTTACTCCTCCTACAACTTCAGCTCCCAGCTGCCTTCTTCTACTCAAGCAGTTTGTCTTCCCTGTCCTGGAATTTGGCTTACCACTTCTCTCTCTTACTTCTAGAGACTGCACTAAGCTTGACAAGTTTGCAGTATGGTGCATTACCTCCTTGGTGCCTCATTTGCCTGAATGCCCCTACAGACATGCTATTCTTGGTGCTTTTGGGTTTATGCCCTATGAGATCAGACTTCTCTACCTTAGAACCAGATTATACCTCAGACTTCACAACTGCAACAACCCACTGATTAAGGCCTGGAAGAGAACACACCACACAACACCTGGTTCCTGCTGGAGAACTATACTTGGAGATCCTGAAGTCAAGAAGTTTGCTGAATTTATTCTGCAGTCAGAAAAACCCAAGCTGGCCTACCTGAAGTACTTGACAGACCTTTGGCAGCAATATCTGCAGCAGCACACTCCCTTTATGATGAATATCAATCCTTATCACATTCCCCTGATTAATGTTGTTCACAAGTCATTCTTACCTCTCTTGCTACCCCCCTTCCCACTGAACAGTGTCTTGAGCACTGAAGAACTATCATCACTTCTTATTAACTTACCTACTAATTCCCCTCAGCTACACACTCTTGTATCAAAGCTACAACAGTAGCGCTGGCTTCTTTGTTTCAATTGAAATAAAGATTTCACCTGTTGGTGACTGTCTCCCCCCCTACCTCAAGGACCTAGGTATTTATATGCCTAAGATTATTAACATTCAGTACATTGCCATGGATCTCTTGGAAGTTATTCTTGACAAAGATATTGTTGAAGATTTTACAGAAGAAGTCAAAAATATGCTGGATTGGGAGCTCTCAGAGCATATATTCAGACATCATTTGGACATTCCACTCTTTGTGCCATTCTCTCTGGAAAAAGAACTCCTCAAAAGATTTACCAGCTTGTTGAAAAACTCTCCTTCCCTTCAAGTCACAAACTTCCTCAAGAAATACTACAGTGAACAAGCAGTCTTGCTACACTCTCCTCTAGACTTTGATATTGAGGATATTTGGGATACAGCAAAGTCCAAGTTTATCTTGTAGGCTTCCTGCATCTCAGATATTCATATGCAAACTTGGCTTCTTTATTTATTATTTGAATAAAGATTTCACCCTTTGGTGATGATCATCCCCCCTAACCAAGAACACTTAGCCTTGTGGTTATCCCTAACCCTTCCATACCCATGGTTGTGGGTTCAAATCCTGGATCCAGCAGAAATTTGATTAATAAATTGATGTGTGCTCATTGGGAGATGGCTTGATCAACCATCGGGCAAAGTAAAGGCTCTGATTGGCTGAAATCCTTGAAATGCTAATTGGCCAGATTTGCCTAGTAAATTTGGCCAGTGATCGCCCAGAAATTCATTTCAGTTCCCCCAGTCTACTGGCCGTTCCGGCCACAATTCAGCTACCGCAAACCAGTATAACTTAGCTCAGATATATTCAGATTCTCACTTCTCAGGCCTGGCTTTCCAGGAAACCTCTCTCAGACCTAGCTAACTAGGAATTATAGTACCACTCAGCTTCTCAACTCTCAGACCTGGCTTACCAGGAAGATATCTCTCAGACCTAGCTTTCTAGGAATAACTTCAGATTAACTTGGCTTCTTTAGATACTTGTCATAAGTAAATAAAGATTTCACCACTTGGTGACTTTCCTCCCCCCCTACCCTAACCCATCCATCCATCCATTAAATCACCTTTACTAACTATTTTTATTTTTTCCCTCTTTAAATTAGTCAACGATTTGATTTTTTGATTGAATCTGACTCCGAATCCATCCATCCATCCATTAAATCACCTTTACTAACTATTTTTATTTTTTCCCCTCTTTAAATTAGTCAACAATTTGATTTTTTGATTGAATATGACTCCAAATCCATCCATCCATCCATTAAATCACCTTTACTAACTATTTTTATTTTTTCCTAGGTTCTGACCTTGCGATCATAAAAAGCAGTCACAGCGCGCAACCCTAACCCTAATTTGGATCCCGCCCATCAAAAATCACCCAAAAATCTCAAAAATTGAAATTTGAAGCTGAAACTCTGGATATGCCACCAAAACCTCAACAGGAGCCCACTACACCTGAAAGGAAGGTTCTTGATTGCTTTGACAAGTCTGTCAAGAAGATTTCTTGCCCCAACTGTGGAAACAAAGGAACTATCAGAAGGAATGGAAGAGCTGGCAGACTCAGGAAGCTTACTTTTCTCTGCAAATGCACCAGGAATATTGGTATCACTCTGATGGAAGACATGCTTGGCAAGCTGAAGACTCCCTCTCCTCAAGCACTCTCTCCTGCCCAGTTTCTCAACAGACTTGCCTCCCCTGCTGCTGCTTCACCAACAAGAATTGCCTCTGTTACTGCCTTGGATACTCCTTCTCCTCCTTCCAGAATATCTCCTTTTGTGCCTGAATCTGCCAGTCCACTTTCCTTGCCTCCAAGAAGCCCACTGTCAATGGAGTCTATTCCTGCCACTGCTCTCCCAGATGCCAGCACTTCTACTGATGCATTTCTTCAGAGATTCCTTGCAATTGAGAAGAGAATTGTGATTTAGAGGCTGCCAATACTGCCCTGGCTATTGAAAACAAAAGACTGGATGCCCAATGCAAGAAGCTCAAGAATGAAGCCAATACTGCCCTGAAAACTGCCAGAGATGCCTTGCAAAAAGCTTCCTTGGAGTGCCACTGCCTTACCACTACTGCTCAGCCCCAGCCTCCTGCTTCTGTTCCTGTTCAAGAGCAAGATTCTGTTCCACAGAAAAGCTACTCCAGTGTTTTACAGAACAACTGGATAGTGAACTCTGTTCCTCCCGGAAAACCTGCTTCTACAGCCTTCTCCCAGGTGACCTCAGTTCCTGCTTCAGTTTCTGCCTCTCCACCTGCACCAGCTGCCACCACCTCTACAGTCACCTCAGCTATACCTCAGACTTAAGCAGGCAAGGTTCTAGCAAGAATTATCAGCACATCCAGCTCCAGTACCATTCAGCAAGATACATCAAGAAAACCCTCTACTGAGAATGTGGACTCCAATCTGACTACTGCAGCTCCATTGCCACACAGAAGGACTTACAAGCCCCCAGCAAACCTACCACCAGCTTCTACCCGGACTGTGGTGTACTTGAAGCAAGTTCCCTGGACTCCCATTTCCAACATCAGGAAAGCACTCAAGGCATGCAATATTCAGCTCTCAAGAATTGTTAACCTGGCCTGGAGAAAAGGGAAGATTCTGGAGGTTATCCTAGACCAAAACATTGCTGACCCATTTGTTGCCTTTGTGGAGAAGAACCTTAACTGGCTGAAAACTGACTTCAAGATAGTGCCTGAAGAATCTGATTCCTCTGACTCTCTACTGTTCAACAAGCCTCCAGCTCATGTTGCCATTCTGTCTTTCTTTGCTGCCATCAAGAGACAAGCCCCCTCCTATGATGTGGCATACTTCCTCAAGAATAATGCCATTTCCCTCCTTGCTGACTTAAGTGAGGCACCATTTGAAGAGCTCTGGGACTCTGCAGGTCACATTGTCAATGCTGCCTCTGAAGAAGCTACAACCTCTGCCTGACTACCTGAAGTTCTGTTGCTTAACTGCAACAGCATACAGCCATCAAGACCAACTCTAGAGAGACTTCTTTCAAGATTTTCCCTCCTGTGTTTGATTGATGTCCAGCTACCCTCTATACTTTTGACTAATCTATATTGCTTTTCTACTCCTAGAACAAAGAATACCTCCTCTATCTGCTTCATCTCTTCTACCATCAATACTCCTCAGCTCTGTGTTCCTCTTTACTCCCCTTACTGTGCTGCTCTCCAGTTGCCAACTATCAGTCTGGTGCTCTGCTATCTGCCTCCAAGTCTTGCCCTTCAGGAAGTGCAAGTTATATGCCAGAAAGTTCAGCAATACCAGCAATCTATATCAACACCTGTTATCTTGCTTGGAGATCTCAACATTCACCATCCTGAGAACAAGACTACTCTGACTGCAAGAATGAAGCCAAGGTCTACATTCCTACTGAACTTCCTGAGAGAAAGCCATCTGCTAGCACTAGGTGCTCAATCTGAGAAAAGATGTGTTGACTGGATCTGCCCTTCTGCTGCTGCCCTCTACTTTGTGAATGAAGTCCAGCAATTCTCTGGAGCTGAGCTAGGATCCTTGAGAGCCTCTGACCACCCAGCCTGGTCCCTTTCTATGCTACCAGTTGTGAAGAAGAAGCTGCCAAAACTTACTGTGCTCACCCACAAAGCTACCAAGAATCAGAAGAAATACTTTGGGAACTACTTGAAGCTTGCCAGTTTGCTACTTTCTCTGCCAGATGATCTCAACTATGCCTGGCTCTTTGTGAAGCATCTGATTCTGGTGTCTGCCTCCCTCTCACTGCCATGCAAGACTACTGCTGTTACCTCAAGAAAATGGGAATCCATTGTTTCAGCCATGCAACAAAGCTACCTGAGTTTCCCTAACCCAAAAACAGAGAAACTCCTCCTGACAGCAATACACCACTCCAAGGCAATTCACCACACTCTGCATACTCAGCTCTGAGATCATATTATGAGTTCTTTGCCTCTGCAATCTTCCAACTCTATAACAAGAACAGTATCAAGACTCTACAGGGCAATGAGGCCCTCTTCCAGGAAGTTACCTTCAACAAAACAGCTGGCTAACATCTTCTTCTCTACAAAGCAGTACTCAACTCCTGGCTTTCATCCTGACTTCAAGACTCTGCCCATCCCACTTGCACTTGATCAAAGGAGAATCCATAATGTGCTCAAGAGGCTTCCCAACTCTACTGCTCCAGGTGTGGACACAATCTCTTATGAGCTTCTGAAGACTAGTACCAAGGCCATGTCTGCACTTCTGCTTCCACTGTTTCAGCAATGCTCAGCCCAGCTTTCTACTCCTGAGGAATGGTCCTTTGCAAATTTTCTGCCATTGTACAAGGGTAAAGGAAAGCACCTGGATCCTAGCTCCTACAGGCCAATATCTCTGCTGCCCACCTGCAGAAAGGTGTTTGAGCTTCTGCTTGCTCAAGAGCTCTACTCTGACTCCCTCAAGTTTCACCCAGCACAGTTTGGCTTTGCTCCTGGCCTCTCCTTGTAATATGCAGTCATACTTAGCCAAGATCACTCTCTCCAGTGCAAGTATCCCTCTGTTCTGTTTGATATTACTAAGGCCTTTGATTCAGTTGACAGAAATCTGCTTTGGTCCAAGTTGCAATGCTTCTCCAGTACCTCTCTCACCCTGCTTGTCAGGTCTCTGTTTCTGGATCCACAAGCAAGAATTCTGCACCCAAGTGAGCAATCACCAGTGTTCTCAGTTCCTAATGGAGTTGTTCTAGGCTCTGTGCTTGGTCCTATACTGTTTGCCATCTTTCTGAATGATTTCCCAAGACTCTCAGCTGACTGCCTGGTTACTCTCTTTGCTGATGACATCAGAATATCCTCCTCCAATGTGCAACAGGACTCCCAGACCATCCACCAGTATCTGCAGAAGAATAATCTCCAGCTTTCCATTGCAAAGTCAGTACCTTTGGGCTCTCCCATCACCTTGGAGAACACCACTCTACCTGCTCAGGTTTCTGCTACATATCTTGGCTTTCCTTTCCTTCCTACTGGAATAGACTCTGGAGCACACCTGAAGAAGAGAATTCTCCTGGCAAGACAGGCACTCCACAAGCTACTGGCTGTTACTTCTCCTACAACTTCAGCTCCCAGCTGCCTCCTTCTACTCAAGCAGTTTGTCTTCCCTGTCCTGGAATTTGGCTTACCACTTCTCTCTCTTACTTCTAGAGACTGCACTAAGCTTGACAAGTTTGCAGTATGGTGCATTACCTCCTTGGTGCCTCATTTGCCTGAATGCCCCTACAGACATGCTATTCTTGGTGCTTTTGGGTTTATGCCCTATAAGATCAGACTTCTCTACCTTAGAACCAGATTATACCTCAGACTTCACAACTGCAACAACCCACTGATTAAGGCCTGGAAGAGAACACACCACACAACACCTGGCTCCTGCTGGAGAACTATACTTGGAGATCCTGAAGTCAAGAAGTTTGCTCACTATATTCTACAGTCAGAAAAACCCAAGCTGGCCTACCTGAAGTACTTGACAGACCTTTGCCAGCAATATCTGCAGCAGCACACTCCCTTTATGATGAATATCAATCCTTATCACATTCCCCTCATTAATGTTGTTCACAAGTCATTCTTACCTCTCTTGCTACCCCCCTTCCCACTGAACAGTGTCTTGAGCACTGAAGAGCTATCATCACTTCTTATTAACTTACCTACAAATTCCCCACAGCTACACACTCTTGTATCAAAGCTACAACAGTAGCGCTGGCTTCTTTGTTTCAACTGAAATAAAGATTTCACCTGTTGGTGACTGTCTCCCCCCCTAACTATACTTGGAGATCCTGAAGTCAAGAAGTTTACTCACTATATTCTGCAGTCAGAAAAACCCAAGCTGGCCTACCTGAAGTACTTGACAGACCTTTGGCAGCAATATCTGCAGCAGCACACTTGCTTTATGATGAATATCAATCCTTATCACATTCCACTCATTAATGTTGTTCACAAGTCATACTTACCTCTCTTGCTGCCTCCCTTCCCACTGAACAGTGTCTTGAGCACTGAAGTGCTATCATCACTTCTTATTGACTTACCTACAAATTCCCCTCAGCTACACACTCTTGTATCAAAGCTACAACAGTAGTGCTGGCTTCTTTGTCTCAACTGAAATAAAGATTCCACCTGTTGGTGACTGTCTCCCCCCCTAACCCAAACTGAAATAAAGATTTCACCTGTTGGTGACTGTCTCCCCCTCCCCTAACTCTAAATCTAGAGAGCTTGGTGCCATCTGAAAGCCCTGACTTTCCTTATCAATCTATGGTTGGCAGTCTGATGTATATCATGCTTGGAACACGTCCAGATATCTCATATTCAGTGGGAGTTGTCAGCCAACATAATCAGAACTATGGATCTGATCATATTGCAGCAGTTAAGCAGATTTTTAGATACCTAAAAGGAACTGCTGATATCTGCTTAAGATATACTTATAATGATTCAGAACAGGATCTTGTGGGATACTCTGATGCTGATTGGGGACAAAATTTGGAAGACAGAAGATCCACCACAGGATACACCTTTCTTTACTGTAAAGGAGCAATTTGATGGAATTCAAGAAAGCAACCAACTGTAGTACTTTCCACCACAGAGGCAGAGTATATGGCAGCCTGTGAAGCTACAAAAGAAGCAATGTGGTTAAGAAAGCTTTTTACAGATTTAGGCCTATGTCAAACAATGCCTATTACTTTATTTCAAGATAATCAAGGACGTATACAATTAGGTAGAAATCCAACTTTTCATGCCAGAACTAAGCACATAGATATTAGCCATCATTTCATACATGAAGGTATAGAGAATAACTTAGTTAGCTTAGTTTACTGTCCTACAGATGAAATGATTGCAGACATATTTCCCAAACCATTAGCTAGAGACAAGTTTGAATATCTTAGGCCAAAATTAGGACTAGTCAGTATGAACATTTAGCTTGGTGGGAGTGTTGTAAAAATTTGTAATTCCACCTAAATATTCACCTAACTTAGTCACTTTGATCATTACCCTCAAATCCTAGAGAATACTGACCAAATTCCTTGTTGGGATTTACTTGGAATATTTTCACCAAAATACCAGGTACCCAGAATATGAAAATTCTCAAAGTTGTCCAAACAGACCCAAACTTTGCACACATGTTCTTGGGACCTTCTTTAACCTATTCTACGTGTTTGTAATGCTAAGACCAGGTAAAAGTATAAATACTACTTTTACATTCAATAAATCATTAAGTGAAAACCACATAATCTACTTGTTCTCCAAATCACTTCCAATATCTCCAAGACTCTTACAACACCCAGAACATCAAATCTCTTAAGACTGTCCAGGCAGCCCCAAACTTTGCAGACATGCTCTAGGGACCTCACTAAATATGCTCTATGTGCTTGCTCTGCTAAGAGTGGGTAAAAGTATTGATACTACTTTTATATTCAATAAATCAATAAGTGAAAACAACATAATCTACTTGTTCTCCCAATCACTTCCAATATCTCCAAGACTCTTATAACCAATAGAGCACTTGAAGCAGTTGGAGACAGAACTATCCAAGTAAACCTTAGAAGCAGTGTAGAAGCCATACACTGGCCTTTCAAGAAATACTCTATGTACTAGAAATAGCCAAGAACCTGCTATCTGTAAGCAAGTCCACAGCAGAAGGACTCATTTCGCAAAGAAATTTGGTCAGAATTCTCTAAGATTTGTAGGCAATTATCTAAGTGACTAAGCTAGGTGAATACTTAGGTGTAATTACGAAATTTATAACATATTTACCTACACTCCTTATTAGGTTTTACTAAGAATATTTTGTCCGAAGGCCCTCAACCTTTGCACAACTGTTTTTGGGACCTTTATAAATATATTCTACCGGTTTTTTTTACCAAGGGCATGTAAAAATAGAATTTCCATTTCTATATGCTGGCAATATCAAGTGAAAACAACTTTATCTACTTGTTCTCCCAGTTACATCCGATATCTCCAGAACTCTTACAACCGAATCAATATCTAGATGTCTCGCAGGGCTTCATTTTAGGCAATGAAGCTTTAGCTATTACATATGGATAATTGTTTCAACGCATTATTTCCATTGATTACCAAGTCAGATATTGATTTGGATTAGACAAAAAAACCATCGAAAATCTAGGTGCATGATTCATGCTCTGCAATGCATATTCTATTGGCCTATCGAACTTTGTTACAGCAAAAAAGAACGAGTATTACATCAATCAACTCTACATATTTACATTCTATCCAAATAGCCAATCATGCAATCAGATAGTCCCAGTCCGTGTTCTCGGCAACCATAACAAATGCCCTTTAATGCCATATTGATTCTATTATCTCGAGATTGATACATGCTGTTAAATGGTTTTTGAAAATGGAATGCTGCCAAAAATAGATTGGAACACTATACGGTGATAATAATAAGTCAGGGGTTCATCATAAATCGCGATTAGGTTTACCAAAAATTTAGGGAGTATTTATAACCCAGGACTTTTTAATCTGTCTCAAGGTTTTTTTGGTGGATAAGCCTAATCTAGTTGTCCTTATCTGTTTGCTAGCCTGAATAGTATCAGCCATATTGCATTTGTGACATCCAAGAAAATGATGAGTCTTGAGGCTTTTCCGCTTAGTGTGTAGCCTCTTTCATTAGAAATGAATAAAAATATCAGAAAATGGGCGTATGGCCTCGGATTCATACTAGTCTTCTAGTAGTTCCCAGTCAATAGAGGTACCCTAAGTGGAGATGGAGATTGGACGTAATCTTGGGACTTTCGGATACCTAGGAATAAATTGATACAAATATCAGTGCAGAATCATCAGTATTGGTTGAAATAGAACTCCGAGTCGAATACTGCGCATTTGTGCAGCGAAGTCACTTGGACCTTACCATGGGTGATCTTGATGATGGTAAGCATCAGCTATCTGTACTGTGGAATCTTTGTCACCGATGAAATAAGTTGGGGATCGGCTTCTACAACAACGACAGCCTTGGGTACGGTAGTATAGCAGAAATTTTGCCCATTTCGTTATGAATATTCTAGCAATAGTTGTCCAATAGGGCGTGCATATCTTCTACAACATGATAGATAATACTGGTATACTATTCTATAGCGAAAAGCGATTTTATTTGAATTAAACCGCCGAATAATGTTAAGAATGGGATTCAGCTAAGTGCATTATATGTGAACAACAATGTAGCACACATGAAGATAGAGTTGAATTTTTGTGCAGAACCGACGCTCTTATCAGCTGTAGGATGTGTCTTAGAATTGGAGATATGGGTAGGAGGGCTGTATATAGTAGAATAAGTTGAAGAGGACATAAGAGAAGCTTCAACTGTAGAAGTGGGGGATTTTGATGCTGGCATAGAAGTAGAAGTCAGGGTAGGGATCTTGGGCGGATCCCAAGGAAGATTCTCACTGTGCTTACATTGCATATCAATAGATTCGAAGTAGACTTTATACTCGGTATTCGGTTTGCTCCAATCAGTAGGCCCACCAGCCCAATCAATAGTGTATTTACCTTGCTCATTAGAGTCCCAAATTGAAAGTTGAACAGGCGCTGGCCTCGCAGGATATTGAAAAGTTTTGGTCGTATGGTTGTAAGTATCTTTCTTAAGAACAGTTCTGACTATCTTCTTGTTGACCCAGAAGTTGATAAGTTCTTCTTCCCATTGAATCATATATTCGTTGAAGCCAGCAGAAGTATCGCTCCCAACTGACGCATTCTTGGCGTGTCCATAGACTTCTCTTCCGTCGTGCATATACTTCTTAATACCATCGTAGTAGTAGTCAGTTTGAACCATATTGGGGTTTCCACCAACCCATTCGAAGTCAATCTCATCCCCTTCGGGATTCTTGATGATGAATGACGACACAACACCACCAGTGACAGAAGCTGATTTAACTCGAGCAGTAACGTTCCCGTATAACATCCATCTAACGGAAACCACAGTGCTACCAAAGCCAACTAAATTGCCGTTGTGTTTTTTACCCGAAGATTTCATTCCTAATACGAGTTGGCCGTCCTCAATGGAAGCATAGTTTTTCTTCCATTGGCTCATCCATCTAGGGCCTGAATTCGGGTTGCCATCGAACGTGGATGCCATGACAAGATCGGTAGCGTTTGTGAAGTTGTCTTTGAAGCTGACACACGAAGGTGCAGGATAACAGGTGTTTGGAAGACTTTTGTCCGATAAACAATTGATGGCAAAGCAGTACTCACCAGAGCCACAGCCAACGCCTCTGAAATAGCATGGAGAGTACTTTGAGGTACACATTTTGCTGGCGGCAGTGATCTGGCTGCCGGAATAGATCATCAGCAATAGCACACCAATCTAGATCAAGAAGATTAGTCGGAATCCAAGAAAAGACCAGAAAATGCCATACCTTCATGAAGGCCATAGTGCGTGCAGGGAAAAACGAGGCGACCTACTAAGAGGCAAGGCACTCTTATAGAACTCCCTTACAGCTGAATGTTGGGACTCACTTTTAGGTCATAGCTCTCGCAACAAAGTTCTTCCAAATGCATCCCATGGCAAATAGGCCTATACTATAAAGGGATAGACGTTTAACTCCATTGATTGGTCGGTAAATATTCATCCTTCGAGCTATTTATATTCCAAACCTAATTCATGTTGATAAGCCGCATTATTCCAAGCCACAAACATTGCATCGACTTTGAACAAGGCTAATCAATGCTAGTTACCCTCCACTGCACCGATATTATCAATGAGAGCGCTACGACCAAATAATGAACGGCTGCATTTACAAACGAGTTAGTTTTTGCAAGGACTCTTGGTCAAGTTGAATACGGCAGCCAATACTGGCCAATTTGAAAATGTCGTATGTTCAAAGTCCGCTAGCTGGCGCAGCTTCGAAAACAATCTCGCCCGGGCATTTGCAGGATGACTTTCAATTCGCAAACCACATATCATAAGAAAGGGTCGATCAGCCCCACCAACAACACAACTGCTAGTCAAGATGGCAGATACTAAGACTTCTCCTGCAAGTGAGTGCCAGAACATAACCACCTTGTGAGTATTTAGCTTTTTTAAGCCTGAAGTTGGTCAACTACCTGTTAATGTATCAGGCAGGCTCAGGAAAACACTAACGTCCTGAGTGCGGACTACCATAGCCTTTCCAGTTTGCTCGTGGATTGGATCAAGAACTCTTAGCTACAACCTTTCATCCGGGTTAGCCATATCTAATAATAGCGTAATGTACAAACAACGCGATAATCCCAAGTCAGGGGAAAGTATTACTATTAGAAAATTAGTGTTGACAATGGAAGTACCCCGGTAGGCTTGTATTTTGACCCATGTTGGCCGATTCAAGAGTTTGATTCTGGATTTTAGCTGTACTTTTGGACATGTATGATGGCTTGTCACCATCGATTGTTGAGATTTCTTAGAGAAAAAGTTCGGGTCTGTGGTACTGTTTTCAGTGAGCAAACGTCGATGTGGTCAAAACATGCCCTTAGCTTGGCATTGAGCTTGTGGGACAAATCACCTAGGTCCCTATCTGTCAAGTAATTAGGTAGTATTGGCCCCTGGAAGCGTCCGCTGATTGCTGAGTTACCAAAGTACCTATTATTTCAATGTCCCAAATTTGTTTATTAATATCATCAAGCATATCACTTCCCTGATCAGTTTGTGTTTGTAGTCCAACGGACTGGTGCTTACTCTTGATTTTGGTCTGAGAAATATGGAAATAATGTGCTGAACCCATTGTTTAGTGTATGACTCAACAAAATTAATTATTCATCAAGTCTCTTTGGGCTTTTTCACAGGCATTGCCAATCTAGCTAAATTCATAGACTACTCCAGAATCATATCAAAAGTCAGGCTTTCTCAGCTTGGACAGCTCCGTAATTGTCACTATGAATCAGCTGCACTACTTGCTTGACACTCATTGCTTGAAATAGAGTCAAAATAAAGGATTTTCCTTGTAGAGCAACTTATGGAGATCAAGTCTTTAAAAATTGTCCGAAGTCATTAGCTGGTGTACATGAAATTTGCCAAATAAGATCACATAATTGATGACCTTGACATCAAGAATGAAAGCTCTCTGAAGAAATAAGGTCAAATCTTTACCCATTGATGCGAGCAGATATGTGATCAAGTGTTGCCTAGTACTTCCAGTATGCTTAGAGTAGCTCCTCTGCTATAACCAGTAACTACAACGCACCAATGCAAATGGCAGTGGAATTTACAGTGGCTATTTGAGCTCCCATTAGAATTAAATATTGGCCTAATACATTATACCTTTACCATCAACTGATGTACTCTTGGCTTCTTACAAAGACTATACGGTCCAGCCTGTGCCACTTAACCCGTGGTCTTGTTACATATGGAAGGGAAGTTCCATGGCTTTGTATAATATGGCAGACAGACGAACACATTGCTGCGCAATATTCATTCCACTGGACCCCATTTCTATCTAGAATCCTGGTCATGTCAGTTGGAATATAAGAGTGAATTTTACCCTCGTTACTTCACAAAGAATATCAGAACTCTACCGATGCTTTTCCGAACTGCTACACTTATAATTGCCCTCTGTAGGATGGCTGCTTATGCTTCCGAGTAAAAATGTGTGAAGACTATTTCGGTCAGGACCAGAAGATGCGCACCTTCAGGAGCCACGGTCTATTGCAGCAACCTGAATTTGCAACACAAGTTCCAAGGCTAGTACAACTATGACAACTGCTGATTGTGCTCTCTCATCCAGTACCAAGATTAGCCAAGGAAATTGCAGAGCACGTAGCTTCCTTATGTGGAAGCAGGTCGATTCAAGTATTGTCAATAAAACATGCTGAATACCACTTGGTAACCCAAAGGAAGTCGTCTTGCAGTCCAAAGTGTAGACAAGTCAACTGAATAGTCCGATTGACAAAAAACCAACAAGCCTCTTAGTTCATGTTTTCCAAATCAGCTATCCCATCATATATAGTAGCAATAACATCCAGATTCAGCAGTAGATGCTAACAATCTATTCCGCTCAAGTAAGCATTATACTGAGCAGTATCTTTCATTTCATATGGATTCGTTTCCCCGAAAGAAGCAATTTTTCAACTAACCGGCTAAGTATTAGTGCGTAGGGATTGTGCTTCAAAGAATGTGGTTGCTCATTAGCTTTTTGTGTGTAACGTGTGGCAAGGGCCCTTGCTAACTGCTTAACAGTTTTCTTCTTATGGATAGCCTTAGACGGACCAAGAGTCGGATTTTCGAGTTATCAGGACCTAGGCTCATATCACGCAAGCAAGTATGACAAAACAAGTTCGTGAAGTGTTTGCATCTTGGTTCGATACAAAATAACCATGGTGGAAGTAGTAAACAAAAGCAACTTGAAATGGTGGCTTGGGTGATTTAGTCGACAATAACCCAATTTCGCAATTGTTTGTAGGTGGATTTATTGGCGAGTATATAAATGTCAAAAATTATACAAAATTACTCATCGCAGATTCAGTCAAAATTGGCCATCAGTTCGATCACCATATCTATCTGCGCTTGATCGTGGCAGCTCCAGCTGGAATCCACAATGGCTGATATGGAATCAATTCCACAATCCATCCTCTGGAATAGGCCGCTTCCGTCACAGACATCCCCCAAGAGATCGCCTTCGTCACAGTCCATTGCCTCCCACTCTGAGATCAGGGCATTCAATGAGTCGAAGAGTGCATCCTGCGCATGGCCTAGCTCTGCAACAACGAACGTTATCAAACAATCGCAAATACAAGCGAGAATAGGTGAGCCGTACCATCAATCATATGAAGGAGACTCTCCTCCTTACTGCTGGTTGCCAGAATCAAGATATATCGGTAGTCATCCTCGTGAATGGCCCCGCAAAAGCTAGAATCCATCCCTGAAGAGGCACTGATCAGATTGGACACTGTTCTGATCAAGCGCAGGCTTACAGCGAAGCGACGCTTAGTAGTGCGAGTGAAGGGCATGGTTGTTGATGCTGTCCCAAACATCAGACAGAGGGTATTTATGGCCCTTCGACAGCAACTGCGTAGGCGTTGAAGACAGGTTTGTGATAGTATCCTACCATGACATTATTATGCCTGGGGGGGGACAAAAACATAACCAAGTCGACGTGAAATCAGGAGAGATGTGTGGTCACCTGGTTAAGCAAGAGGTTAAAATCTAGACGCAGTTCGATCCTATTGTTGTTTGTGATCCATTGTTATACAGCCGGCCTATATCAACTAATCCAGTAACTACCAATAAATTGGTGTACTTCGAGGAAAGAAGTGGAGACTAGTAAGCCCTACTATGATAATCGGATACTTAGAGCATAATAATTATTATTATTTTAAGCAATCAACTGATGCTCGAGGTGCTTCACATAACTAGGAAACTACAAATTAGCGAGTGTCTACGCATACTATCATACCAGAGATGCTGGGAAAGATATTTTCTTCAACTAATAATTACTGAAGGTGAAGAACGTGAAAATAGCCAGAGGAGAACTCCAAGTTGTTTATGCGACAATTAATCGCCATAATATCTCGTGGGTGCATGAGGATAGTAACCCAAGCTCAACCTAACTCTGCTCTTACTACTGTAAAACGCCCAATTACACTTGCTTGATGCTGAGCTGAACCCTAACCCCAGGATACACAGCAAATAATATGATAACGCTATTGTATCTGGATATTTACCCCTTGCTTAACCAGGTGACCACACATCTCTCCTGATTTCACGTCGACTTGGTTATGTTTTTGTCCCCCCCCCCCAGGCATAATAATGTCATGGTAGGATACTATCACAAACCTGTCTTCAACGCCTACGCAGTTGCTGTCGAAGGGCCATAAATACCCTCTGTCTGATGTTTGGGACAGCATCAACAATCATGCCCTTCACTCGCACTACTAAGCGTCGCTTCGCTGTTAGCCTGCGCTTGATCAGAACAGTGTCCAATCTGATCAGTGCCTCTTCAGGGATGGATTCTAGCTTTTGCGGGGCCATTCACGAGGATGACTACCGATATATCTTGATTCTGGCAACCAGCAGTAAGGAGGAGAGTCTCCTTCATATGATTGATGGTACGGCTCACCTATTCTCGCTTGTATTTGCGATTGTTTGATAACGTTCGTTGTTGCAGAGCTAGGCCATGCGCAGGATGCACTCTTCGACTCATTGAATGCCCTGATCTCAGAGTGGGAGGCAATGGACTGTGACGAAGGCGATCTCTTGGGGGATGTCTGTGACGGAAGCGGCCTATTCCAGAGGATGGATTGTGGAATTGATTCCATATCAGCCATTGTGGATTCCAGCTGGAGCTGCCACGATCAAGCGCAGATAGATATGGTGATTGAGCTGATGGCCAATTTTAATTAATTTTTTGGGTGATGGTTTCGTATTTTTGCTGAAATTTTGATAAACTACATCGAATTAAACCGACATTACACTATATTATTTATGAGCATTTAAAAGATTGCTCGTCCTCTATGGTGGAAAGAATACTATGTAGGGCCACATACCCCCAGGTGCATTGGCTGCACTTTGCCATCTATTTCTAGTTAGCTTTCCGTTAGGGTGAAGCAGAAAAGGGCGGAAACCTCGAATAATGCAAAGATAGGCTTTATATTTGATAGGTAATGCAATGATATGATAAATATGCTCTAGAAGTGCCTATGGTGGGCGTCCATGTGGTATACATCCAATGCTGATGAATTTTTACGAGCCATCCCTTGCGTGTTGCAATGGGATTCCATTCCATGTGGTATGTGTTGGCAAAGTTTCCCCCTTCATTACAAGGGAGAGAGAACCTATGGAAACATCCTCCTCCAAAGTTGTTCCATACAATATGACAGAGGAGGCACCAATATTGGATCGGCGGCCAATCACCAAATGGTCCATCTTCATAATACGATCTTCAAATAAATGCGTCTAAGGATCAAGGGGGTGGAGTGAATGGGGAAAGACGCGTTTATGGGTGAAGTGATGATAACAACTTACCTGCAGTATAGTATCCGCACCGATACTGACATCATCCTCGATATGAATCAAATCATGCTCCGTAATTTGCAGAGTGTCCATCCATACACGCTTCCCAATATGACATCCAAGCAACCTGAACCAAAAGCTCACAAAGGGGGTGCCGCGCAAACTTTGAAGGAGTTGTCTACTAGCGATCCCCTCATGTAAGGCGGTCACTAGCTCTGTCCTATGTAGCCGACATTAAAGCATCGTTCATGGAAAAAGCAGTGTCAAATGTGCGAATCTGGCTAGGCTGTACCTCCACACGAAAGAACTCCAAAGCGGTGCCTCACGAGCAGCGTAAGTACCTATCAGTATCCATTTCGCAAGCAAAACAAAGCAGCAGGCCCCTATTGCTAAAAGCCCGTTCACAATCAAAAATACAAGTACGAAAGAGCCGACCAAGGCACCATGCGATAAGTTGAGAAGCAACCCGTCTGTCATCAAGAACTCATCTGGGACTGGTAAAACATCCCGATCAGAAGTTCCCTCATATATAATCTCTAGTACCACTACCAGGACCACAAATGTTGTGATATTGACCATGTTCGGCAGGAATACCCTCCATAACTCTATTAGATAGCGGGCAACATACAAACCGTTTGTGGGTGCATAAGTACGTTCTTTGGGCCAGCTTGTAGTAGCCACTTGCCGATTTGGGAGAAACATGGCTGGCGACCCAAGCCATGAGGTATTATCAGCCAGAGCTCTCACATCATGATCAGGAGTTGATAGCACACCAAGAAGGCAATCCCTTCCTAAATGTAGATCCAGTTTAACTCAAAATCAATAGCATTGAGGTATACGGCCTTTACCCATCACAATGCCTGCAGGAAACAGCGCTCCGTTCCCAACAAAAGACCTCTCATCTATCGTGGAATAGTCAAGCGTTATCTTTCCATAGCGGATCCGTGGAGGACCAACCACGACAGAATCCGCGAGGAAGCATCCACTCCCTACCCTGAGAAGGTTCGGGGAGATATATGTAACTGTGGAGACTTCCGAAGTTTTACCGATTTTGGCTCCGAGGGCGCGTAGCCAGTGAGGTGCGTACAGTGTTCCATAGACGGAATTCACGACTTCAAGAGAGATCTGCATCAATATATCCAAGCACCTGAAATTGAAATATGTTTAAAAATGGCAAAGCACCACCTCAAGGACACCAGCCGATTACCATTTGCGTAGATAGAAGAAGCTCTGCAGCTTATATTCTCCTGGAGATATCTTTGGAAGAATGATCAGCTTCAGTATGACTATCCCAAGACAGAAAAGCATCATCGCCACCGTAGTCACAAACGGAGTAGCTACAATCACACTAATATAAGGATTGAATGTAGGCAGTAGAATAGGGACCACTTCCAACACCAGGATACCTGATTAAAACCTTGTCAGACATATTGACGATTAGATAAAATGCCGAGGCCACCAACCAGTCAAGGATGCCAACAGCCCAAAAGTAGTGTTCACTACCAGAGCAATGATGAAATACAGAAAACAAAAAAGCCATGTGGCAACATGAGACGTGGTGGCCTGTTCACTCTCCTCCACGTTTGATATGAATTTAGCCGGGGACCCAGCCCATCTTTCGTTTTTTTTGATTACTTGCTTGTCTTGAAGTACAGATAAATCATCAAGATCAGCGCCATCTTGGAGCTCGGAACTAAGGCCTAGATTCGACTTGTTCCCTACCCGTGCACCAGAACCCACACGAATCCCGGATCCTATGATAAGCCACCCATTCTCAACCTTGTATCCGTACATGTATGCATTCAAGCCCACTGACGCTCCGGCTTCGATAGTAAGGAGATCATAACAGCCTATGTGTCGTGTTCCAACATAAGCCGTCATGTGAACCTTGGCGCCCATAAGATTGTAGAAGATATTCAGGAGCGGAGACCCTTCGAGAAGGTATAATTTGAGCACCCTCACAACACTCTGGACAACCCACCAGCGCCAGTAGTAGCATCCCCAAAGAGGCCACTTCCCAGGGCGATACTTGCCAATCAGTAGCCATTTCACGATTACTGCGATTAAGGGCATCCAGCAAAAGTCCAAGGCAAAGACGAAAACCACGACTATTATTGGCACATTGGTAAACTTGTATAACAAGTATAACACTGATACTGGCAGTGTAGTAATGAGAAGCACGCTAAAGATGGCAACGAACTGGCAAAGTAATAGAGCAAAGGATTGAACATAGCCAAGTATAGGAGGGAACTTCGCCCTATCCAAGTTATTTAGCTTCTCAATATCTCCATTTCCCGGGTCGGTCCCACTGTTCATGGGTGATCTGTGGGCTGTTGGTGACCGATCACTCGTTGGCCCGATACAGGTGTCAATGAAGTTGGCCAAACTTTCGAGTATAGAGTACTGATAGATGTGCCCCATTGAGATACCCTTGGTATTTTCACTTTTGCGCAATTCTGAGACTAGCATAGCAGCCAAGAGAGAATGTCCACCAAGAGAGAAAAAGTTATCCGTGACTGATATAGCGTTGCTTTTGAAAAAGCGCGACCAGATATCTACGAGTTTAGTCTCGGTGGGCGTTCGAGGGGCAACGACCTTTTTTGATGCATCTTCTGCGGTCACTAGAGTTCCAGCCATCACTTTTGGTAAGTGTTTGCGATCTATCTTTCCGCTTGGCAGTGTTGGCAAATCTCGCACAATCTGAAAGATTGAGGGAACCATGAAGTTTGGCACAGTTTTAAGAAGCTCCTCCTTTATAGCCTGGGTATTGACGAGGCTTTCTTTCGTACTTGTGGTGATATAGGCGATTAAATGCTCCACATTGTATGAATCTACATGAATATCAACCACCGCAACCTTTACACCACTGCAGCGTTGCAGTGCGGATTCAACCTACAGATAATTGTTAGTGGGTTACTAGATTCACACAATAAAACAATGCACCTCAGAGAGCTCAATTCTGTAACCACGTAGCTTGACTTGCGTGTCGATGCGACCTAGATATTCAATTTCCCCGGCTTGGTTATAGCGAGCAAGATCACCCGTTTTGTATAGTTGCCCTACGGGGGACAATAAACTGTGTTGAATGAATTTCTTTTTTGTAAACTCGGGTAGATTGTGGTATCCCCGCGTGACACCGGAACCTCCGATGACCAGCTCTCCTGCGACTCCTATGGGTTGAAGCTGGTCATATTCTGATAGAATGAATGCCGAATATCCAGGCATAGGATGTCCAATTGTAACAACGTCGTCTGTTGGACTACATACTTTCCATGTGGCGACCACCTATAACAAGCTATTTATTAGCTCAAGACTAACTCATGCAAGATTGTTCACTTACAGTTGTTTCAGTCGGACCATAGCTGTTCACGATTTGGCATCCAACACCAAATCGTTGCACCAATGATTTCGGACAAGCTTCTCCCCCCAGAATTAGTAACCGTAGACTCTGCAGCTTCTCATCTTCTGACAGCATAGCAAGTAAAGTAGGCACGCAACTCAAAACTGTCACACCTTTATATTCCAAAATCTCTGAGAGCCCTGGCCCTGGCTTCTGTGCAGCTGGAACAAGTGTACCTCCGACCATGAATGGTAGCCATATCTCTTCGATAGAGGCATCGAATGCAAGAGAGAACTGCTGATACACCCTATCTTCTGTCTTCATATTGAAAACGACACTCTCCGCCCTCACGAGGTTTACCACATTTCGATGCTCGATAACAACGCCTACAGTACAAGGGCTCTATGGTCAGCAATTCGACGAACTCTGTAAAGCGTAACAAGACAGACCTTTTGGCCGCCCAGTAGTTCCACTAGTGTATATCATGTAAGCAGCATCTGACATTTGAAGCGCTCCAGATGGTAGTTTGAAGCACTCGTTGAGAGAGGCTTTGTCGGCTAGCCAACCGTCTACATATAACACTTGACAGGTTAAATCTTGGCCGAGTTGCCGTTCAACGGTTGCTTTCTCAGAAAGAAGAAGTTCAGCATTAGAATCTCTTAGTATATATTCTACGCGCTCTAAAGGATATGAAGGATCTATGGGAACGTAGGCCGATCCAGTCTTGAGAATAGCAAGCATTGCTATATATGCTGTTGGTACTTGTGGCATCAAGAGGCCAATGAACTTCCCAGGTCCAGTAATGTAATGATCGCTGATGTGCTTGGCCAGTCGAGAGGAAGCGTTGTCAATCTCCTGATAAGTGTAGGCTTTATCCTGGCCTGTTTGGTCTTCGTATAGTATTGCTGTGTGATTTGGATACTTGTGAGCGGTATTCTCAAATATGGTATGAAGATACATCTCATCTGCAGAGGTATTCTGATGCGCCGGGACCTGTGAATCAGTAATTGCTGGGGTAGATGACCAAGCAGCCGAAGTCACAAGCTCCATTTCGGAAGGAGAGAGGATACTAATCCGTGAAACAGGAAAATCAGGCTGTAGCGCAAGATGCTCCAGTAGCGTGCTCCAATGGCCTATAATGCTGGACTCCCCACTGCACTTGCTTAATAACGACTTGCTCACATCTACAGTACTAACCACCTGTTCATGAGCATCCTTGTGTGAGCTGATATGCATCCGTATCTCTGAGTTTGTGCTTTCGTCGTAGGCAGAATCCACAGCATGCAGGCTGATGGCTAAACCTGAGATGGGAGGCAGCCTGCTTTGATGAGATACCATCACTCTCTCTTCAATCAATTGCAACAGTTCTGCAGCAGACATATCGGGACGTAAAGAAATTACGATTTGCAATGGTTCATCTCGGGCCTCTGAATGCGAGAAATCAAGGGTGAAATCCTGCGTATTCGTATATCGGTATACAAGGATACACATGTTTGCGGCCATTATGATGGGCAGCACAGAGAGCTCATCGGCTCGGTCAATGGACGGAACCAAAGCCTCTAGCAACGATTTCTGCTCCGACTGGGCCAAAATATGCCTCATTCTGTTTCTGCAAAACATAGAATGAGCAAAGGAATCATGGCTAGTATGAATGACAAGATAAATCCAACATACCATGTAAATGTACCAAGTTTGGTATTATGGATCAGCCAAATCCTGAGAGAAATAACCGGTTTCGATATGGGAGTCGGCACAGGCAAGACAGAATATATAGTCTAACGCCAAGAACCTAAATCTCGACAATCCGTGATCATCAATCCAGATGGATTGCCAAACAGATTAGTATCGTTGCATGTACTTGCATACAAATCGATCGTATTTACTGTTGATAGGCACAGCCAAGACCGAGCTCATTTGGCGAGTTGGTGGCTACTACTCTGGCAACCACGTGAACTAAGGATCAAGAAATAGTAGTAGTAATATGTGCTGGTGTTTCGTTTAATCCTCAGAACCACGATTGAATGTTCGATGTTCATGGCCCTATGCATATCGGAAGAGAAAAGCAATATACCAATGTGTGTGATTCCCCGCATATTATTTTCTGACATAATTCTTATATCACTTTCTGGGTGGAGTTATAAGCCAGAGGATGAAGATGCTGTATATTGCACGATTTTTACCCCATTCCAGCCCTTATAACCCTTGCTGTTGAACGGCGTGCATCTTGCAGCTCATTTAATAACATCTTGTACCTTTGTATAAGTTATGAACGCCTCTCCAGATTACCCTTCCCAAACGATGAAAGGCGTATTTCTGAGGAGGTTATCACGCAGGCTCCACATTGGGTAACGCGTAAAGTATGTGCCTTTGGAGCTGGCCTACTGTGTGCCTCACAGTCAACTGCCGGTAGATTTTTCGGTGAACTCACGGTCAAAGAAAAACAGCTCATGTAGCAACTGCATATTGCCATAATCTTGCATTCATCGATTGCCGTGAAACGTGTCACAAGAATCAATAAATCTTGAAGTTCACCAACACCTACACAACTAAAGCCTGATGCTCATCTAAGATCGAGCTAGGATTCCCTGAAGATCTGTTTGTACTTCACTTCGTCGCGAGCATGTAGTAGTTGGAATATAGAGTGACAACTCTTGATCCTACTATCCAAACCCATCATTCAACTAGAATAGCCTCCAAGATTTATTGAGCATCGCTACCATGAACCTCCGTACTTGGTGCTATTACGAGGAGCAGTAGCTGCCTCTTGACCAATTCAACGCACAATAATGCCCCCTAAATGAGCACGCACACAATGAGGATAATATGATGAAGCATGGTGTTGATGCCCAAACGGAATATTCTATGACCTGGTGTCTCTATATGTGCGTCGAGGGTGATAACTCATTCAATTAACTGAGACTCTCAGGTTAACCCACCTGGAGGGTATACATAAGATAGCATCTAGCATGACAAGATTTCCGACGTTACCTCAAGCCACTGCTGATAACTGTTAGGAATTAACACCAAGGATATACTATATTCGCCAAAGTTCATGTTACGATCTTACCAGATAATTAATGTTCAGAGAAAGTATTATATGCGTAACGTGGGAGCTTCTTGAACGGCTTGTGTGTTCATTTTCCTTGGCTTAAGTACAAAGGGAGGCTTGGTGCTCAACACTATACGATGACACTCTAGCCAAGTAGGCTGCAAAACTGCTACAGCAGTTAGGATGCTTGGAAATTACCCAATGGCTAGTGTCCACGTGAGCGATTTGACTTTAAAATACTTCATAGTAACTATAAGCGATCTGTAAGTGAATAAAGAGGTTATCAGCAAGGAGACTGAAAGGTACACACAATAAGCCTGGGGCATTGCGACGGTTTGAAAGAACTCTAACATATCAACGATTCATCAGAGCACCATTGTGTGATTAAGAGACACACCCATCAACACGTTCCGTTTCATGACCAGAGGCCCATAGTTGCTGTTGCAAACCTTGTCTCAACCGAGCCAGTATCCACCGCAAATACTAGATATGCATATGTGCCAGAGTCCAGAACACTCGCTTAGTTACCTACACCAAACCATTTGAAAAGGCTCTATTTATTTGGTCGTGTTGCCTCCAATCTATCGACTGTTATGTATACAAATATATACATTTATTTACTAGTTGGGTGCAGCCATTCATGCTGTGCAGATTTAAGCCAATTTCCAGGGCTGGTTTATAAATGTTACTATTACAACTGTGACATAGATTCAGAGAGGATAAATAAGCGTGGTATTCACCACGTGTTGTGCGCGTTTTAGGCTGTTGAAGACAAAGCCAGTAAGGTTGACCGACGATGTATGCAAGCCCACCCAGGGGCCATTTCGTGAGTCTAATAAGCGAGCATTCCCCTCATCCACTGTACGCTGACCCCTTGACTGACATCACATATAGTAATAGCATGTTTGATAGACCCAGCTCTCTCATCTGCCTGGGGTTAAGGGTGTTTCAAGATTCACCAGCGACTCTAACCTCAGTTGCGCAAGATGTGGACAGTAAGTGTGATGCAATTTACGTCAACATAGCCACTAATTCCATCAGAAGCTCCGCTAAAGTATGCTCCCGAGCCATCTACAATTCGGAGCCCTGAGTTCTCCAACCGCTCAAATGCCCGCAACAACCCGTGACTGAATCCTGGTCAATCGAAAAGACGCTATGACGCTATTGCGGTCTTCATCATGGTATCCATCAAGGATTCCTTATATATTTTAACGTAAGCCCCCTCTACTGGATGAATGCTGGATGCATGGCAAGACGAACCGCTTTGACTGCTCTGATTCGTGGTGAGCGTCTTGAATCCAGCGATGTAGTCAAACCTTGTGTAAAATGCTACACAAATGTGTTCATGGATTATCTCGATTTCGTTTGAGACCTGCACGGCAGCATATCCATAAGATCTATCTTGGTCGATCTGATTACCATTTGGAAGCGAATGCTGAACTATTAGTCATTCGTCCATATTACCTCCACCACCGCTCAAATTTAAGTTTCCTTTTTGACTGGATACTCAACTAGATATTGCCGAACTGGAACTATGACATCATTCATTCGTATTCGATGGGACATCGTGCAAATCACAGCACCGGCTCATGGCTAGCAAGTGTCACAGGTAAGCAAACTATGAGGTGGTAGAGAGGACGAGGTGGGGTAGGGGAGCCATCATATTTCATTTATCTAGGCAGAATGCCTTTGAAGGCTCTTTTACCAACTCAGTTGAGCTGCCTACACCTATCCAAGCTCCTCTAAAGCTTGCCGAGCTTCGTATCAACTGCAACATCATACTTTCATAGATTGCCCTACGTTCTACTGGCCCTGCTTTGGTTTGCGACATTGTCTTGGGATAGTTGATTCAGGCGCCTCTAAGCATGTCAACCCCGGCTCCAGTAATCATCATTACAGGGGCTTCTCGTGGAATTGGGAGAGCAGTGGCCTTGGAAGCCCTAGAACAAGGGGCCTTCGTGGTCGGTGTTGCGCGTTCGGAACACCTATTAGCCACCCTGAAAGAGGAAACCAGTCAGTCCGAGCATTTCTCTTATGTGGTAGCTGATCTGCTACTGGAAAAAGATGTGGAGAAAGTAGTCAACTACGCCGTGAAAAAGCACACCAAAATTAATAGTATAATATTGAATGCTGGGTTAGTATTTTTCGGCAGCGCATACGGCCAACGTATATATACATATATATATATATAGCATATGTTAACGTAGTATTCTATCCGATGTAGAATGATTGATCCTATCAAAACTTTATGCGACATCGAGGAGGTGGAATGGAGAAGGTAAGAAACGAGACATGTCCGTGTCCTTACGTTGAATGGGAACAATACTGACAGCGAAGCGTTCCTCAGATTATTCGAGTTGAATTTCTTTTCTGTCGTCAGTCTAGTGCAAAAGGCCTTACCAGAACTGAGAAAATCTCGAGGGAGCTGTATAATGGTCAGCTCCGGAGCAGCCATGATCGCTTTTCCTGGCTGGGGAGCATATTGCTGGTGAGTGATAACCACATAAAGCAGCAGAGCATAATCTCACTAGGCATCTTTGAATATTCTTGCGAACAGCTCCAAGGCTGCACTTAACATGTTCACCTACGGGTTAGCCATCGAAGAGCCCGAGGTTCGATGCACAGCGATACATCCGGGTGCAGTTGATACAGATTTCCAAAAATTGGTTCGGGAGACGGGTAAACATTGCCAATAATTATGCGTTACTTTCGCAGAAGCCTTACTAAAGCATTTCTTCAGGATCCAAACATATGTCACGAAATGATTTCAATGGATTTATATCCATGAAGCGGAACAATATCTTGGTGAGGCCAGACGAAGTGGGCTTTGTTCTGGCCAAGCTTGGGACTGACGGGGTTCCGCGCCAGCACCATGGGAAGTTCTTTAGCTGGGATGATGCGGAGTTGGAGTGCTTCCGAAAAAACTAACTACTTGTAATAATGGCCCCACATGTTTAACGCTCTGAGGAGCGGTGAGAAGGATCTGTTTTTCTATTGAGAGGTGTAATCTACCTGGCAAGGAACACTTTGGCAAAGCTGCCGTATCAACGCTTTCTGAAGCTCCCATCCAGCGTCCGCTGATGTATATTTTCTGACTTTTATGAACCAGTATAGGCAGCTTACCACGCCCTTATACATGTAATATCTTGATATTTCATCGATTGCCTCATTGCTATTTGATTTACTTGCTTGACTTTATCAATCGCTGGATAAAATTGTATACAACCAATACCACACCCAACAGTTCTTCAACTCGGATCACCCCGGTTTGAAATCATCCAAGAATGGTCATCTGAGCAGGAGCCAGACGTGGGACCACGGTCCATGTTAGCAAGCCATTGTGAGAGCTGGTGCTCAGCATCTGCTACTGCTTTGTCACCTGACAGGTCAGAAGCACTGACCCACAACGGGAGTGGCATTGAGCAACAAGCAATATCAGGCTAAATCCGGTATATACAGCCTTCTCGCACAGCATGATGGCGTTGTCTTTAGATGTCCCGAACCCCCTCGCTGGCTGAACATTACACTATGGTCACGGCATCGCGTAGATTCAGCTTGAAAATGGGCAGTAAAGGAGCATTGATGTGGCCGATCATTTGTTGTAGCCAAGGAGACGTTTCGATCTACGAGTGTGTGTGGAAAACTGGCGATGATATCATCAGTGATACATGACTGGTTGTTTGGCAAGATTCCGGGGCAAAGCATAGTTCTGAGGCAACGTGCTCATTACGGACACGGTACCCATTCCAAGTGATGATGTTACATGGACAATTATTCGCAAAGCACATTGTGTTGGAGTCGGTGAAATCCAGATGTTTCCTTTTAAGACGGACGTCTAACACCGATGTGGATCTTTTGATTCAGTGGCCACTGCATTTGATCCGTTCTTTCTCGGTCTGATTCTGGCACAGACCCCTCCCATTTGCAGCTATTTGTTGATTCCTTGGGAATACGGTCCCCCACAAATCACCAGAGCTGGGATGATGCAGGTAGCCCTTACTAATCCCGGAATTTGAAGCGCGGAGCTAGGCTCTGCAACACAATTGAAATGAATAGGCGGAACACCTGTCACAGGAAGCACCATGATTATGGAAGTGTCGACATTTCAGCGATCCTCCTCAACCTATCAATAGGCCTCTAGCTTTATGTCAAGTATTTCTACGCCACGGTTGGGTCTGGGTTGCTTCGAAGTGAGACAGAACCCCTCTTGGTACTAAATTGGAATGGCGCTGGTGAAACACATACTGGAGCCCGTTTCTATTAGCCATTTCAGAACCTCACATCCATCTGGCCACACGGACCGCATAGTAACATTCCAACGCTCTGAAACACATGAAACTGTCAACCCAAAACTAGCTGAATCAGCTTTCAGAATTGTAATCCAGCCCACGCAAATTACCTTGGCCATCTGACGTAGACGATGCGCAAAACCCGCCCGCATTCGTATATAGTAACTGCAAGACACCAAAACAATCGGCTCAGTGCTACAGCACATATGAAGATACATGCTGGGCTACATGAATGTTTTTATTTTCGTGGGAGACTGGAGCATACCAATAGAAGTGCCGAAAGCAGCATCTGGAAATTCGAGCATAGCAGATATACATTGCGTAAGTGTCTGACGATAAAAGATTGAATCTAGCCCAATACTCCTGTACGGATTGGATCAAACCCACAACAATCGTGGTAGATCAAACTCGATATCAGCCTGGATCTAGGCTGGAGAAGATCCTCAGCTGGAGACCACCAATTCGCAAGTAGTCAAGCGTATCTGTAGCTAACCGGCGAGCTGGCGGCTAGTGGGAAGTGCTCTTGATGGGTGTATCTCACGGTCATGGTGACACTGAGGGGTGTGATGTCTCTGCCTCAAGGGCGCATAATATTCCCGTCAAGTCTTAACCATGGGAAGCTTTCCAGAAATATATATTAAGGTGCCCTATTTGTCGACATTGTGACCAGACTTATCGATAATTCGGTTATGGAAAAGCATGCAGAATAGAGTTACAGTATCACCTATTTATCCACGAACTACAAATCGCTATTTTCTATCGGATTCAACGCACGATTAGGCCGCCCTTAATGGCTCTAGAATATTCAAATATACACTGAATGTCAGAAATGGTAGGGACGTTTCGTGAACCACCTGATTTGATGGTGATCGGGCCGACGATCTAGATATATACGTGCACTGGCATGAGGTTGCTGCGAAACTTCTTCACGTTATGACCACACCCGCTTCTAAGCACTTGATGAACGAGGCCGACTCGCTCGTTGCCGAGTCACTCCAGGGCCTTTGCCAAGTGCACCCACATCTTCGCTTGGATTTGGATCACAAGGTTGTCTATTCCGAGCAAGCCGCTCAATTGCGCGATTCCCAGGTAACCGTCATTTGTGGCGGTGGCTCTGGACATGAACCTTCTCATGCTGGCTTGGTAGGCAAGGGAATGCTGACCGCCGCTGTGGCTGGTAATGTATTTGCCTCCCCCTCTGCCACTCAGGTTTTAAGCTGCTTGCGTAATGTTGCTTCCGCCAAACACGGCACTCTGGTCGTAGTGAAGAACTACACTGGTGACATCATCAACTTTGGCAGAGCCTTGGAGAGAGCTCGTGCCGAAGGTTTGGCCGAAAAAATTGAGTTGCTTGTAGTAGGAGACGATGTTGGCGTCGGAGGTGGTGAAGACTCGGCCGTAGGTAGACGTGGCTTGGCTGGCACCGTTTTGGTTCACAAATGTGCAGGTGCTGCTGCCGCTCTTGGCGGAACTTTCGAGCAAGTCAAGGCTGCCGCTGAAACCGTTGTTAGCAACGTCGGTACCATCGGAGTCGCGCTCAGACCCTGCACCGTACCTGGCACCGCGAACGAAGCTCGACAATTTAAGGGCCACGAGATTGAATTAGGAATGGGTAAGTCAACTCGAGTAAACCTTTGTTATGAGTAACGACCTGATTAAGTCGGTTCGTAGGTATCCACGGAGAACCCGGCTATCAGACTGCCCAGCTCTCTACCTCCAAGAATCTTGTCAAGCTTATCATTGATAAAATCCTCGAGTCTAACCCAATGAAAGGGAAATTTGCCAACAAGAAGGTTATCTTGCTGGTGAACAACCTTGGTGGATCTACTGCTCTAGAGATGGGCATTGTCAGCAAAGACGCTGTTGAATATTTGGGTAATGCTCTATGCTTACTTCTAAGGCAAGGATATGGCCACTAATCCACCATTGTAATAACAGAATCCAAGTCTTTCGAAGTTCTTCGACTTTATTCCGGCCATTTCATGACCGCTTTGGATATGCAAGGCGTGTCACTCACCCTCCTGGCTGTTCCTACCGAGTCGGAGAAAGATCTCCTCACATGGTTGGATTATCCAGTTGAAGTAGCTGGATGGAGCAACCTGATGGGCTCCAAGGGCAAACCTTGGTCTGTCAGCGAGGATTTCATTGAGAGGGCTGCCTCTGGATCGGACAAGACTGAAACAACTACTACCAAGGACGGATATCTTGTCAAAGCTTGGAAACCGGCTATTATCGCCGCTTGCGAAGCCGCTATCAAAGAAGAGCCCAAGATCACTGCTTACGACACAATCTGGGGTGACGGTGATTGCGGCTTGACCCTGAAGGGAGGTGCCAGTGCTATCAAGAAAGCCATCGAAGCCGATCAGATTCCGTTCGATGATCAAAACCCCGCTGCTACTATCATGAAGATCAGCGAGATCGTCGAGCAAACCATGGGCGGTACCTCTGGCGGTTTGTATTGCATCTTCTTGGATGCTCTGGCCAACGCGTTCAGAACATCAAACTCGGCCGATCTTTATGCCGTTAAGCAATGGGGGACTTATTTAAACTCCGCCCTAGCCAGCTTACAGAAGTACACCACTGCCAGAGTTGGCCACCGTACCCTCATGGACGTTCTGATTCCTTTCGTAGAGAAATTCGCCCAGGAGAACTCCTTCGAAGCCGCCGTCAAGGAGGCTAGCTCCGCAGTAGACTCCACCATTGACATGATCCCACTTCGTGGCCGCGCCACATATGTTGGCCATGGCGAGGATGAACAGCCTTATAAGGATCCCAAGTATCGCGTACCCGACCCGGGAGCTTATGGCCTCTACCAGCTCCTTCAAGGATTTTACAACTCTTCCAAATCCGCCTAATTTTTTTTTTCAGGAAGAAAGTGTTGCCTAGAAAGCAACTTCGTAAATAAATAAACAAATACGTATTCGTAAATGTAGAACAATCGTATGTGGACGACCTGGATTTGTCGCGCCAAACAACCATTCAATCACAGGATAGGGATAGATCGGCACAAATTAGCTTGACCAGGATAAAGCCAATCGCATAGTTGGATTGCGCTTGCTGTATGTACGCTAAGAAAGCACTCCTGATCTCAGAGCCGCAAAGGCATTACACTAGAACTCACAAGGTCGTTCTTAGTGGTTGCTGCGATGGATATGTGGTAGGTGAGAGCTGCAGATAGCCCTCCTCGTAGAAGAACTAGCCCTACCACGTCTGACCGAAACTCAGTGAAGAAAAATCTAATGACAAATGATAAACTGCAATTTGAACAACCCATCCGATATGCCAACTAGCTATTTCACTGACGCACAATCGAGGCTAACAAAGGCTTCGTGATCGCCATGTCCCAATATGCTAGGCTTTCCCCATAGCCTCCTGTCGAATTTCAAATCAAATAAGAAAATGGATTTGCATGCTCGCCCTTCAACTGTCCTACGTTGCGTTCACCAGTAAGTAGGGGCTAACTACAGAAAGAACACGCAGTCGACTCGTATCACCGGCACAGAACCTATATACGGGGGTTGCCAAGAGATCTGGATGCGTTACAAAGGGCAACTGAACCACTAGAGAACGGGAAACCCACCAGGAAAATCCGAGAAATGAGTTTGATTCATATTCGTCATTGCATGTCAAGCTAGGATCAGTACTCCAATTGCATCGGTCGATGCGTGGGTCTATGGAGTGGTGTGGAGTGGAGTAGAGATCCCAGACACGGCACATGTATTCAAACGAGTTCACAGTTTTCCTGTAAGCGTATCCCGCAGACATACCCAAGTGATCCTGGAAGGTTCCTAGAAGACCGGAATCCATGATCCTGTCGCCCGTGTCGCATACCAACACCTTGGCTATCCCTTGTCTCAAGCTTCAGATACAATTCGTACATTACCCCACTGAACAGCCGCGGTCTTGGTCATTTAGTCCAAGGACATAGTTATATTAGTCAACACGTTAGACACCTGTGTACCACGTGAATATCGAGCTGGGCTTGTGACGTGAGATATATGGCCAATTTAGCCAAAATCAGCCGTCGCCCAAGGGACGTTATAGTATGTATTCTCAATTGCTCAGTATTTTAATTTTCGGCATGCAGAGAGATTGCCTACACGATAGATTAGACCGGATTGGAGGTGATGTGCCATTGGTTGGTGACTGTTGTACTTGATTGAGATCAAAGATTAGTTACGAGGATTTGATATTGGGTGATGCAAGCAATGCCAGATGAGTGAAGTATAAGTACCCTGAATGCGCGCTCGTTGTCAAACTAACTACTCATGCTATATAAATCAATGTGGGTGAAGGCTTGCCTGACAGTATTCGGCTCGTTCCATTTGCTTAGTGTTGGTAATGCTGTGCATATCAAAAGACACCACGCGCAACTGGAGGGTGAGGATTGGATTCAGAGCATCCCTGGCATTTTAGCGGCTGACCCCAGCGCTCTACCGGAGCACTGGTTCGACCAACAGGTGGACCACTTCAGCAAAAACACAACTGTATTTCAGCAACGCTATTTCTTGAACACCACCTACTTCAAGCCTGGGGGCCCAGTATTTCGTAAGTCACTTGAGTCATAATCCACAGCACCCTAACTAACTAGGTGTTTCAGTTTACTCCCCAGGAGAAGGTGCTGCAAGACCTGTTGGCGGCGGTCAGCTTCGTAACCTTGCCGAGGCCACTAACGGTATGATTGTAGGGCTGGAGCATCGTTACTACGGGAAATCTCTTCCGACCCCACAGTCCACCCCGGAAGATTTGCGATTTCTTACCGTCGACCAAGGCCTGGCTGATTTCGCCAACTTCATTCGAAAGTTCACTCACGAAGGTGTTTCCCCTAAGACCAAATGGGCTCTTGTTGGCGGCTCCTACGCTGGAGCACAAGCTTCTTGGGGCCGCCAAAAGTACCCAGAACTAATTCATGCTGCACTCGCATCCTCAGGCCCAGTTCAAGCCAAAGCAGACTTCTACGAATACGACTTGGCGCTAACCGAAGCGCTTCCCTGTGCAAAGCACCTTCACGAGGTTACCAAGCATATAGACGGAATCTTGGATGAGAGAGACGAGGAGCAAATCGCTAACCTTAAGACTACCTTTGGGCTTCAGAACATTACCGACAATGCCGATTTTGCCTTTGCTTACACCGATATCCTCTCTGGGCTTGTACAATACTACAGGCCAGCCAAAGTAGACCCCATTGACACTTTTTGCCAGCCTTTTGACACCGCCAAGACTGTCCAAGATAAGCTTAATATCTGGGCTCAATACATTAAAGACCAAATCGAGGGGCCGGACTCCCTTCACTTCTACGATTACGAAGGCATGAACAAGAATCTGTCACACGATGACACGAAGAGCTGGTACTGGCAAACATGCATTGAGCTTGGGTATTTCCAGACCGCACCCCGCGAGCCGCTCCCAAGAATTCGCTCCAAGTATTGTGATCTAAGACAGCAGGTCAACGCTTGTGAGAAGATATTCGGAAAAAAAATGACCCCAGAGATCACCAAGTTTAACCGACAGCATCATGGCTGGCATGTACGTACTCCCAAAATTTTCTATACCGACGGTCAAATCGACCCCTGGAGGAAGCTTTCTGTGAACTCCCCCAATGCACCTAAACGTCACGACAAACCATCTAGCCCTCTGGTAGTCATCACCAAAGGTTCTCACTGTACGGATCTGGGCACCAATGCCACTACGGACACTCAATCTCTCAAGGATGCTAGACAAAGGGAGGTCGAGGCGTTCAAGAAGTGGATGTTATAAAGCCAGTGTGTAGCGCATTTAGATTCTTGCAATTGCATCAACATTGCAATTGAATCCGAACAACATTCCATTCCTCCCCATCACACCGTGCATTTGTGATAAATTCCATTGCCCAATCCTAAAATAAATTTTGACAATGCATTTCAGGAACCAGAATCTGCCATTTTCTCCTGCACAACTCTGGTCTCGCCAACCATTGAAGCTATCTCTGGCATCGCAGGAACCGGGTGTTTGTTCGTTCAGAACTGGTTATCATGTTGGCTAGCACCGCTTCTTTGATTGATTCATTAGGCAACCCTACCCCGCCTTGCGATATGATTGTTTCGAATAATCGATCAAGAACGCTTTGTGTCTGATTTTGCGTCGCCACAGCCACCTTATCTCAACGAGCGAAAGGGATAATACACGAATCTCCGTGTTGTAGATGGAGTGATCCTTTCAATGTTGCCTCCACCTAGCACAACCTCCATCACATCGCCATATCCTGTTTAAAGGCGGAGGTGGACGATACCATCCACAATAATATTGCATTGGTGTGAAAGAGCAGAAACTTCACCAATGGTGAGCCCACCAAACCTGTAGCTGCCTTACACACCAATGATTCATTGTTCCTATGCATGGCCTTGTGATGGGGCAGCTATTCCAAGCAGGCGTGTCCACTCCAGGGATGGCTTACGCCAGCACGTACCCGTTTGTCAGGTAATTTGGGAGAATCTGTTAATCGCATTCCATGTGGGGTGAGAATTCGGTGGATCGTTACCAGAGTCATCCGGCCGTCGATTCGCACAAGGGGAAATGCTGTGCGGGCGACAGTCGAAGCAAGTACCAGCGGCAGCGGTGAGTAGCTCAAGCGCGAAATGAATCCGAGAAATCTGATGATAATCGAAATGGTCGGAAAAAATCCCCTCATTTCACCACCAACAATCCCTATGAAAAGGACTCTGGCTCTTCACCAATCGTATGCTTTATTTACATTATGTTTTCTCCTCCAGTTGGTCCAATACAATCACGATCAAAATAAGTGACTACAAATTCCTGACGCACCTGGACGCGGTGACTTCCTGGTCTTGTTTTGAATTACAACTTGTGCTTTCAGCATAGAACAATTTTTGTCCCCCACCACCCCCAACACTGTTGCCTCCTTCACTCCTTGGTTCAGTGCAATTCCTTTTTATTCTAGCCTGTAATCCCTCCAAATTACTACACTCTGTCAGTCCAAATCCTCGTTGAGACATGAACTCCGTCAAGCCTAGGGAAAAGCGTCATAAGCGTGACAACCAGTTCACAGACATCGGCGTTCGCGGAAGGTAAGTGTCGAGCGTGTTTAAGCGTGTCCGTCCATTCCCTGAAACCAATCCCCCTTCCTCAACCTCTCAGAAAAACCGGAGTTCTTATCAGAAAGAATATCTTACAAGATGAAGACGGGCTAGACAACGTGGATGATTTCTTTGCCTCTTCTTCGGAGGATGAGCAACTCCCCACAAAGCTTAACACCCAGAGTCAAAATATCGATATGGAGCGCTCGGAACTGGAGACCACCTTTGAAGAATCCGCGGATATGGAATTGTCAGTTGGTGCGTAGCCTTCTTTGATAGAGTAGATCCTCTTGAGACAGATACTAATCTCCAAGCAAAATAGGAAGCGGAGTCAGTCCTGCTGCCTACCTTGATCAATCTTCAGGTAATCGCCAAGCTCGGCTAACATTTCGATGCATGAGAAGTAACCCCCTCCCCTTTTAGTAATTTCCATCAACAGCAATCGTTCCGAGAACACCCCCGTACCAAAGTCGGTGACCCGAAATGTCTACTCGGCTAAGAGAACGCGACATATCTTTGAGGAGAGCATGGAATCCCCAGATATCGGTGCTATCAATAGGAAGAGCGCCAGCAAAATCACCGCTTCACCCATCAGAAAGCCTATGATCTCTAGCACTCCGAACTCCTCGAGCCGGAAGAATAACCAGAGGTCGAAGTATCAAAGCCGTCGCGTAGAATCGCCGGCCGAACAAGAATACTCGATGGAGGAAGCCACTATCCCCGACGCCGACGACTCTATGCCCATGCTGGAACCAAGCCCAATGGATAGAGACACCGAACTCGATTCCGTTTTGGACAACTCATCGCTGTCGGCCAGTCCGCTGTCAAACCGAGGTTCCAGAAGTATTCCGCAAGAACTGAACGAAGAGGTAGACGAGGTTCTCTCAGAAAACGATATGAACGAAAGCCTGGAGCAGTCATCCCCCCTATACTCAAAGCCATCCCCAAAGAAAGCCGTCAGCTCAGGCAGAGGTAATCCCCCAGTCCATTCCTACTGCGATACAACCTAACTCAATTCATGACCTAGCCTCGGGCGACGCTAAGAAGAAACCCGCTCCCAAGCAAGCTGCCCCCAAGCAGGGTACTTTGATTACACCCGACTTAGCAATGAAATCCCTCTAACGCGCATGTTGAATATTTAGTGATCAAGAAAGTCAGCCCCAGGATCCTGAGTGAAGAGGAGGGTGTTCGACGCAGCGGAAGAACCAGGGTCAAGCCGCTTGATTACTGGCGAAATGAACGAATTGTTTACGGCCGCCGAAAATCAGGTAACTACAGATTTGGACAAGGAAATAGGCACCCATACTGATCGTTGGTGTCCCAGGACAAAATGTCGTGCCAGTGGTGAAGGAGATTGTCACTGTCCCAGAGGAGCAATTCCTGCATCCGAAGAAGGCCAAAAGAAGGCCAGCGGCCAAGAAAGGTCGGAGAATCGATGTGGAGGAGGATGACGACGACGACATATACGATGACAAACCAATCGAAGAGATCACCGTCCGTGATTGGTATACCGGCGAAGACGTCAAGCAAGGTAAGCCTAGTTCGTACATAGCGCTTGGCTTCTTACTGACTCCCATATCTGTGAATTAGCTATTGGTTTGACAAAAGATATGGTTTCGACCAAACCAGTGAAGAACCAGTCATTCGAGTTCGAAAAGACATTTGGTGAAGCTGCCTTCATGTCCTCCGGAATCATCAAGATCCATGTGAATGGCAAAAAGCCGAAAAGAAACTCCTACGACAACGCCATGGTAAGCCCCAGATTCGACGAGCCATGTGGCTGCAGTGAGTTCTTACCACAAACTGGCAGGTTTTCTACGTGATATCCGGCTCGTGCCGGGTTACCATCCACGAATCAAGCTTTATCATCTCTACCGGAGGACAATTCCATGTGCCCAGAGGTAAGAAGTAAACATGTGTACGAAGCAACATGAATCCATCAATTGACCCCGAACCAGGTAACCAATACCAGCTTGAAAACATTGGCGCCAATGAATTACGCTTGTTCTTCGCTCAAGCCCGAGAGACCGTGCCTGAAGAATAGTTACCCAGCGAGGCCTTCAGTTAACCGAACAAATCAAATCCCCATCTCTTCCATGTTGGATAGCGAAAATCAGCTTTTTTATTGTACAGCTCGCTCTTTTCTTTCATTTATAAATTACTTCACATCCTTTATACCATGTATGTCAGTTTGAATGTAAGTTTCAATATTTGCCATTCTTCTTGCGCGCCCATCTTGCTTGTCACCCACCGGGATTTGGTTTTAGAGGTCCATTCCAAAATAAATGGGATCAATGTAAAAGCAGCCAACTGGTACACAAGCCACTCGAGCTGATGCTCAATTTCCCATACATATCCGGGATGGCTATCCCGCGCAGGGTTTGGTGACTTCAGTCTCGCCAGGCTGCATGCTATTGGACACGCGGATGGTATACTACTCTACATGGTGAGCATACATAGTAAACGAGGGCGCGCCGTTGGAGCTCAGCAATGCTGGGCTCGATGCCAATCAGGTTCACGGTGACCGAGTGCCTCAAGGCAACATCTTTATGATGGATTTTTAATATCACTGATGTTACACCAACATCTATTACCTAGTTGAACAGCGACCAATGCCTATTCTTGGGGGAATTGGTGGGCATTTCTCAGAAACGGCCTTGGTGGCCTGAAATAGGATGTTTTTCACATCGGGAAACAACCGTGTGCAACATCCCATTGCCTCGCCTTGAACGCGCTAACCCAATGGAAACGATAAACCTCATTTAATTAAATTGGATTATAACCGCAGGGATTGTGTCTCGAGGAATGGTACCAATTGACATACATACCTCCGTTGCAGCCTGTTCATTATGGATTCCTCGCCCTCTTCACCAAAAGAAACCAGCACTCTCGAGGCTTTGAGAGATCTCATCCACAAGCGAATCTCCACGTTCGCATACCTGCAAAGGGTTCACAACGGCGGGGCCCACTACTTCAACACTATCCTGCTCTCCGAGGAAGATCTCAGTCGCTTCTACAACAACAAAAGGCTTCGAAAGAGGTACCCACACCTGTGTTGTCCGTCGCATTCTACAGCCACCAAAGGACCTCACCAAACGTACACCCTCTAGGTCCCAAAAGATCTTCATATTAGGCACCAGCCTCGGGCCCATACTTGAAATCACAACCACTCCTGATTACGTCAAAGCGCTCCATCAAATAATACACGAGTACGAGCACTTCGTCAGCGACGGGAGCAAAACAAAAAAGGTTTCTAGCCCCGGCGGCGTGCCGAACCCTCCCAACTAGGCTGACCTTTCCTTTCCTCTAGCGCAATTTTTTCCGGAAATCGAAGTTCACCGGGGAGCAGGTGTTTTTCAACACGAACTTTCAGGAGACGGGTGAATATATCCACCTCGACGTTAGAACCACGGTAAGCCACTGTGAAGTTCCTCCTCGGCTGGCCTGTCAAGAGTTAACCGGGTGGCTCCCTCTAGCCCTTCGAGCCCGACTACCTACAGATCCTGCACACATTCTGCGACATCATGGTGGTTGTTTATACGAAGCTGATGGAGGGGATTCCGGAGTTTTACAGATCCCCGTTGGCGGAAGTCGTTTCCAAGATAGATACGAAGTTCAAGGTAACGAATGCGACAGCGACAGCGACCGCACGTAGCATCCAGCAGTAACCAAGCTTCATTGTAGAAAATCCTTGCCGTGATCAACCGAGATCTGGACTTGGTTGTACATACGCTGATATGCCGCGAGCTGGAGAAAATGGACCCCCTCCCCTCCCCTAAAAACGGCACCAACGCAGCCGAAGACTGGGAGGCGATGAATGCACTGCATATTTAGCTACTCCTCGAGTCCCACATGGGTCTAACCCCGCGGCTTACTCGTCGGCTATGGCTCGCTAGTGTAAATACAACCGTGATACCGCTCAATCCACCTTATCCTTACTCATCTCTGCCGTTCAGTCCACGCTAATATACAAATAAATAAATGATAGTCAATGGACCCTCGACGCATCCACCACGATCGTGCTGGTCGGTTGCGGCGGAACAGCCAATCTCACCGGCTGAGCACCGCCGCGGGATAAGAAGCCCGCTTCTTCAGGCCTGCTCGGCGGTGGATTTGGGTTGCATCTGGGTGAGGATGCACCTTTGGTTGAAGCACATGCATGATCCCGGTGAATTGGGGTGGAGCATGCCAGCATGCCAGTAATCTTGCCGTCCATGCAGTCATTTGATATCATTTCCATCAGCGTACAGAAATTCTCCTTGTATGGAATCGCCGGTTACCATTCGGAAATGCTACGTCAATCGGCTGTCCGAAATTAATTTGCAATATCCCAAGATCAACTTCATTTTGGGTGCTCAGTGGAGTGGAGACGTTGAGTGCTTGATGAGATGACTCCTTTCTTGGAACAATGAATGATCTAATTGTATCACGCGCTCCTCAGCCTGGGGCCCTGATTGGGTGCTGGCCTTCAGGTGCAATTTTGGCCATTCTTTGCCCCTTACGGCAACGAAAACTCACCTCAAGGGGAGGCTGAGGTTCTGCTTTTAAGGCCGGCTGGCTCAGACATCCCGCTGCGCACGCTTGCCTAGCCACACCCACACTAAAACCCCACTAACCTAACATAAACGTTTTATTAACCCACACAAGAATCCCTTGGTGCCCCTGAAATGACCTACATACAGCAGAAGTATCTGAGCAACCTGTCGAAATACAAGTACAGCGGGGTGGACAAGTCCCTCTTGTCGAAATATGTCTTGCAGCACTACTGGAGCGCGCTGGTGAAGCTTTTCCCTCTGTGGATGGCGTAAGTGATAAGCAGCCATCTTTCTTCCGCGAGCCCTCATCCAACCTGCATTCTCTAGGCCAAATCTCATCACCCTGATTGGCTTTCTGTGCGTTGTGGTGAATTTCTTTACTGTCATCATACTGGATCCCACGTTGAGCGAACCGGTGCCTGGTTGGGTGTACGTCAGGTAGGGCTTGTGCTTGTACCCCTCCCCCCCCCCCGACGAAGCCTTTCTAACTTGCCCCTAGTTATGCCGTGGGCCTGTGGGTTTACGCGTCTCTCGACGCCATCGATGGGAAGCAGGCACGTCGGACCGGCACCTCTGGCCCATTGGGCGAGATGTTCGACCACGGTAGTTATTTTTATGAATCGGTCTAGCTTGTTCATCGACACCTACTGACTGTCCCTTTCTCCAGGATGTGACGCTCTGAATACTGCGGTATGGACGATCGGTGGATGCCCGCTCGCTCGCTATTTGTCGAGAACTAACGCATTCTGTCTGTAGTTTGGAACTGTCATCTGCTCGTCTGTACTCGGCGTTGGCCAATCATGGTGGACGCTGGTCTCGTTTCTCGCTGGTAGGTCGATGCCGCATGGATGCTGGTCCCTTCCCTCCCCTTGCTAACCCACCTTACGCAGCAACCAGCAATTTCTACCTCTCCACTTGGGAAGAGTACCACACAGGAACGCTCTATCTGGGCTATTTCAGCGGCCCGGTCGAAGGGATTGTATTGCTAGTGGGGCTGTTTGGACTGACCGGCTTCGTTGGTAAGTTTTGCCCTTGTGCTGATTCGAGAGCGCCGGTCTAATGGTGGATACACCAAATAGAAGGCGGCTCCTCCTTCTGGAAGCGCTCCCTCCGTCAACTTCTTGGCCTTGCCCCTGGCTCGCTCACTTGGATCCCCGATTTCCCCACGAATCAGGCTTTCAACCTACTATCTCTGGTCGTACTGGGCGCGAATGTTCTTAGCAGGTAGGGATTGACCCGCTGACCACTTGGATCGATCGGTGGACCATCTACTGACCGCTCCTCCGTCTTTAGTATCGTGACCGTCATCAAGACCTCCAAGAAGAATAACCAGTCTCCAGCCAAAGCCCTGCTTGGCCTTCTTCCATTTGCTGGAAGCGTGGGATTGGTGTACGCGTGGCTCAATGCCTCCCCAAGCATCGTTACTGAGCACTTGACTCCCTTCATGATCTATTGTGGTTGCTCCTTTGGTTATATGGTTGGCCGAATGATCCTCGCCCATGTGACCAAGGCACCCTTCCCCTACTTCCATCGTATCTTCATCCCATTGATCTTGGGAGCTCTCAACGCCTCTCTGCCAGCCTACTTCAACAGGTAACGGTGTGGCCGTATCCCCCGTGCTCTCCATCACCTTGCTAACCCACCCGCTCACCTCTCCAGAGAGCCGATCCTCCCACTGAAATACGAATTCGCATACATCATTGTGGCCCTCGTTTACTCCATCGCCGCCTATGCCCATTTCGCACTGGCGGTGATCGCCGATGTTTGCGCGTTCTTTGATATCTGGTGCCTTCGGATCAAACACCCCAAGAAAACCGAGTAAACCTCCTCGCCCAACCACTCGCTTCCCCGAGTCGGCCAACGTCTGAATCCCTTTAATCACTGAGACATCAAGTGGCCCGTAAGTATTTAATCCCACCCCCTACGAATCCCCCCTCGCGTTCCTACCCAGCTCTCATCGTACCCAGCACCGTTTACTATATCTATCGCCCTTCGACCACCATTCTCCTCGCGAGCATGGTGGATAGATGATGTCGCCAAGCCCATCAAGACGAAGCTATTCAAATAAAGTTGTTTCCTTGGAATCCCCTCCGCACCCCTTTCAAATGGTGTGTAAAGAATGGCCGAACCCGAATGAATTTATTATGTTGCTTGGAGGGGGTGAGTGGGGGGGGTGGGATGTATAGGGAAATAGGGAAAGGTATATTAATGGATACGAAGTACGAGCCACCTCTGGTATCGGTGGTGGTGGACAAAAACGATCCCCACCCTCGGGTGGATCAAATTCTAGGGATGCGATCTCTATGCAGGCTGACTTCCAATGTAGGGCTGAAGTGAGCTGGGTCAGCAGCTCTCCCCATCCAACGTGTGCAGGTTGGCCTGGGGGATACCGGGGAAAGCGGTCGTCGGGAAGAGATACCCGTAGCCGAGGTACCAGTAAGCCACCCCCAGAGTCACCCCGCTTATCTTTTCGGGGAGGCTGTGGAAAAACAGGTTCGTCATGAGGAGCATCCACCACCAGAGCACGAACAGCCCTAGCACCGCGAGACGAAGCACCACGAACGTCGGCTTGCTTTTAACCCGCTTGTCCCAATTGGCGTCGAACCAGCCCGCTCGCAGTTCCTCCCACAGAAACAGCGACGCATGGATGAGAAGCATGCAGTGACCCGAGCTGTCGTGCCCGCCAGCCCACACTCCTCCCAACCGCTTACAGGTGAACGAGTCATAAACCTCGGGCACGGTGCACGCCCCTCCGGAGAGGGTGAAGACTCGGTCGGACACGGAGGGGCCCAAAAACCACTGCGTCAACACGTACCAGTACGAGGTGGCCAAGAACCAACGGGTCCAGAACGGGGCGGCCTTCTGCGGTTCGCCCCTCGCAAACACGAACGTCACGAAGAGAAGGTAAAGGGCCGAGGTCCAACCCCAGCCATACTTCACGAAAACCTGGTTGAGCCCGTTCCTCTTGTCGGCGAAGTAGGTTTCGGTGGGGTGAAATAGCGGGTGCAGCAGACTCCCGACCAAGGCCGTGCCCAGGTAAACCAACACGATCTTGGGTACCGGTCGAAGGTATACGTCCCGCAACCAGCTTGGACCCGAGGGCTGCATCTCTTTCACCGGGGCTTTCTCCTCCCCACCGGCCGCGGTGGCCTCCCCCTTCAGCGCGCCGGGTTTCGGGAGGTCCATGTTGGTCGAAGGTGAACTCATGTTGAAAAATATCGCCCGTTTCCTCGATCCACCAACCAGTAGATATATCCCCCGGCCACCCCCACTCGATCGGGTGACATCATCCCATCCAACTCCCCCCCACCCTTCAACTTCAGATGGTTCTCGAAAAAAGTTCGCTAATTCTCATCCAGATCGAATGGCGCAATGGGGTAGGAACCTCCTGGAAATTCAGGTACCCAATTTCGGCCCATCCACTCCGCATCCACCGTTCCGATGGTACTGTGCACGAGCGGTTCATTGCGACCTTCTTCCTGATCCCCGGCTAGTCATGGGCCACTGGGCGCAGCCACCGGGCATCGCCTGGTTGGTTGTACCCTAGTACGAAGCCCTCAATCAAACTTGGCGGAGATGTCCATTCCCGGCACCGGTAATCACCTCGCCATCGCCAACCTCCTGATGGTGTAGACTATGGCGGCGGGGGGGGGAGAGGTGTATCATGAACATCACTCAATTGTATTTGCCAACACCACCAAGTTCCGTATGATAGACCGCTCAACTTCGCCTCTTTAGGTTTGTTAGGTGCTGTAAGAGTTTCGGAGATATTGGGAGAACAAGTAGATCATGTGGTTTTCACCCAATCACTTATTTTGTGTAAAAGCGGTATGTGTACTATTACATGGTCTTGGCAGTCCAAACAAGCTTAGTATGTGAAGCATGGCTCCAAGTGCATGTGTGCAAAGTCTGGAGGCCTTTGGACAACTCTGGTATTCCTTGTGTGGCAGATACCTGATCTTTTGGTAACAGTCTTCTCTTGGAAAATATGCCTGCTTCTCTGCCCAACAGCTAGTACCTGAGATACCAAGAATTGCTGGTTTTGAGAAGCTTGGAGCTCAGCTGATATTACAATGGTATTTGGCTGGCCTTTTCATAATTTCTTTTCCTTGTGGTAGTTACAATATCTGCAGCATATTGGTCTTTAGGAGAAATATGATTGACTCATTTCAAGTGTTTTTGTGTGGGGTTTTCACTAGGATCTATAGCCACTGGCAAAAGCTTACTAGGAATGCGTGGGTTTTGTCCCCACTCTAGTGTGAAGGGGAATAAAGCCCCAAGCTTATTAAGGGAAAACTGTTGCAATATTCTGAGGAGTATTGGAAGTGATGTGGAGCACTAGAGGATTTACATGTTATTCACTTGAAGATTTATTGATTATCAAAAGTATGGTATTTATGCTTTTGATAAAGTAGAGCAAACAAACATGTAGAGTTTGTTAAGGTAGGTCTCAAGAATATGTGTGCAAGGTTTGGGGGCTTTTGGACCACTTTGAGAAAGATCATAATCTGGGTACTTGATAATTTGGTGAAAAAAATTCCAAGTAAACCCCAACAAGAAATTTGGTCAGGACAGAGTGCTAATCAAAGAGTAAGATCTATGTGACTAAGTTAGCATGAATATCTAGGTGACAACTTACTAATTGCAACACTCCCACTTAACAAAATATTCATGGGTAATAAATACATAGTGAGAGTGTGCAATGTGGAATAAGCATATAAAATTTAAATGTGTTGCATACCAGATTAATGTATTGTCCAATAGTGTATACATTTGTGTTTAACTTAATTGAAGAAGTAACTTGTAATTCAATGTGCATATCTACTTAATTGTATGCCTAAAAATCTGATTCATCTGATGTAATACTAATCATTGACTTTAATCAGTTGTACAGGCTTGACTAATGAGCTGGGTCTGATTGTCAGATTGTAGTAGTGATATATAGCCTCTGAGCTATCCAATGCATCTCATTTGAGCAAAATTGACCCACATTTGGGCAAGTCAAGGTTTTGTCATTTACTGTTGTAAACATTTGTAATTCCACCTAAGTATTCACCTAGCTTAGTCACTTTGATCATTACCTTCAAATCTCAGAGAATACCGACCAAAATCCTTGTTGGGATTTACTCGGAGTATTTTCATCAAAATATCAGTTACCCAGATTATGAAAATTCTCAACATTGTTCAAACAGCCCCAAACTTTGCACGCATGTTCTTGGGACCTTTCTAAACCTATTTTACATGGTTTATGACAATACCATGTAAAAGTATAAATATTACTTTTCCATTCAATAAATGATTTAGTGAAAACCACATAATCTACTTGCTCACCCAATCACTTCCAATATCTCCAAGACTCTTACAACAGGTTATGAGCCCCAAGCTGTCACTCTGTGCAATGTCTACTACTGCTATTACTGGAATTTTTCCCTCTGCTGAAAAGTTGGATGGATCTAACTATTAAGTGTGAAGGTGAAGATGGAGATGCTGCTACAAGAAAGAGGCCTTTGGGATATTGTCATGAGTGAATAATGCCCTCCTAAAAATGTGGGAGAGGAATCCTTATAGTACCGGAAGAAAGAACACAGTACCTCTAACTGCATTTGCCTTAATGTTAAAGTCAAATTGCTAATTCAGTGCTCAAGAGCAAAAACAGCAAAGAGTGCCTGAAAGGCATTAGAAGACACCCACCAGTCATTTTCAGCTACCAAGAAAATGTATCTTAGACAAAAATTCCTTACTACAAAGATGCTGCCAGAAGAAGAAATGAAAAATCTAACTATCAGAATCACCCTGCTGGAGGATGAGATGGAATCTGTGGGTGTACCAACTGCTGGTGAGGATGTGATAGTGACTATCCTGAATAGCCTGACAGACAAGTTTCAGGGCCTTGTATCAGCCCTAGAGTCTAGAACTAAAGATTTGACCTTAAATTACATATATGGTAGGCTTCTGGATGAAGAATTAAGAAAGTCAAGAGCCTATAAGAAGAAAGAAGAAAATGCTTCAATAAGTAATGATAGCCAACAAAGAAGATGCTCAAGACCTTCTAAAGGCAATAGCAACCTGTTTTGCAACTACTGCAAAATGAAAGGACATACATGAGACCAGTGCTTGAAAAAGAGAGATAGTCAGCAGAAAAAGCCTGAATATAGAAATGCTGCCACAGCTGAAGGTAGACTACTCATATCTGCACTAAATATGACCACAGATAAGGATTCTTATATGTGGTATATTGACTCTAGAGCATCTCAACACTTTACACACCAAAAAGAGCTTTTTACCAAATATCCAGAAATTCCAATTAAAAAGACTTTCATGGGTGACAATAGAACACTTGATGCAGTGGGAGAAGGAACTCTCCAGGTAAACCTTAGAAGCAGTAAAGGAAGCCATACACTGGCCTTCAAAGAAGTGCTCTATGTATCAGAAATAGCCAAGAACCTACTATCTGTAAGCAAGGCCACAACAGAAGGACTCAGTTTCAGCTTTGACAATTCTGGATGCAAGATCACTGATCAAAATGGTGCTCATATTGCTTTGCGTATCAGAAATAAGAATATGTATAAGTTGACTTGTATTCCATCATATCCAGAAGCCAATATAAATAACTTGAATGCAGAATCACCAATGCTTTGGCACAGGAGATTGGGACACATCAATTTTGATAATGTTTGCACAATGATCAAATATCAGCTAATTTCCAGAATAAAAGTTGATCCCTCAGCTAATTTGGTGCACTTTGAAGCCTGCATATATGGGAAACAAGCCAGACAACCATCCAAGAGCTCTGGGTTAATCAAAATTAAGAAAAAAATAGAACTAATTTACTCAGATCTGTGTGGACCAATGCAAAATTATCCTCAAGCAGGATGAAGTATTTAGTCTCTTTTATTGATGATTATACAAGATGCACATGGGTCTAACTCATGGAGAGAAAGGAAGAAGCTCTGTCTAAGCTCAGAGAGCTTAAAGCCATGGTGGAGAGAAAAACTGGTGAAATAATCAAGAAAACACACCCTCACAATGGTGGAGAATATACCTCAAAACTCTTCTTCCACTTCTGCAAAATTCATAGGATAAAGCAAGAGACTACTGTACCATACTCCCCACAGCAAAATAGAGTAGCAGAATGTGCAAACAGATCAATAATTGATATGGCAAGATCTATGATCCATGATCAAAAATTATCCTACAATTTTTGGGCATAATCAGCTGCCACAGCTGTATATCTTAAAAATAGGAATTCTAGCAGTATACTATGTGACTCTACTCCATTTGCAGCATGGTAAGGATACAGAGCAAGTGCAGAGCATCTAAGAATATTTGGGTGTACAGCATATGCCAAGGACTGCCTGGAAATCAGTCAAGATTTCAGCCAAAAAGTGTAAAATGCATATTCTTAGGCTACTGCAATGAGAGTAAAGCATACAGACTCTATAATGCCAAAGCAAAGAAGCTGATAAAGTCCATGGATGTGTTATTTGATGAATATTCCAAGTTTTCACAAAAAATGACATCAGATGATGACAAAAATCTACTCTCAAGTCTACCAATTGTCAGGAATGAATCAGAGCAAAACAATGAGAGTTTTGTCACTCCAGGGGACTTTTCAATTGTTGTTAAGCCTAAATCAGTGCCCAGAAATATCCCAGTAGTGACCATTTCATAATCAAATGCTCAGAGGTCCCACCAGACAAGAAATAGCCTAAATAACTACATCAATGAGGGTAGAAACTTAGCCTATGCCTATTCAGTCCATAATGTTGAGCCCCAGACTGTAAAAGAAGCCCTAAATAGCCCTCCAGCAAGGTTTTGGATATCTACAATGACTGAGGAATATCTGGCCCTAATGGCAAAGCAAACTTGGGACTTGGTTCAAATTACCAATCAACTGAAAATCAATTGGATGCAGATGGGTCTTTAAGACAAAATACAAGGCTGATGATACAATTGAAAGATACAAAGCAAGACTTGTGGCCAAAGGATACTTGCAAACAAAAGGACTTGACCATACTGAGACCTTTGCACTGGTAGCTAAGTGTAGCTCCATCAGATTAATATTGGCTATTGCTGCCAAATATAAGTTTTTTATTCATCAAATGGATGCAAAAACTGCATTTTTGAATATAGACTCAAACAATCACAAAGAGCCTTGAATTGCATCATAGATTCTTATTTGAAATACTTGAGCCTCAAAGGAGTAATGCTGACTATAGTATATACTATAGGCCAGATTTAGCAAATCCAGCTCTATTAGCTCTATATGTGGATGATCTTACTATAGCCACCAATAACTTGGAAACATTGGAAGAGACTAAATCCAGCCTATCTAAGGAGTTCAAGATGTCCAATCTAGGAAATCTCAGTTAATACTTAGGGATAAAGTTCTCCATAGACAGAAGTACCCAGACTATCACCCTAAGCCAATCCAAGTATATTCAAGATATACTAAAGAAGTACCAAATGGAAGACTGTAAACTGGCCACTACCCCAATGGAGAAAAATCTCAACTTGGTCAAAACTCTACCAAATCAAGAGAGCTTTGTGCCATCTGAAAGCCCTGACTTTCCTTATTAATCTATGGCTGGCAGTCTGATGTATAGCATGCTTAGAAAATGTTCAGATATCTCATATTCAGTGGGAGTTGTCAGTCAGCATATTCAGAACTATGGATAAGATCATATTGCAGCAATTAAGAGAATTTTTGGATACCTAGAAGGAACTGCTGATATCTGCTTAGGATACACCTATAGGAATTCAGAACAGGATCTTGTGGGATACTCTGATGCTGATTGGGGGCAAAACTTGGAAGACTGAAGATCCACCACAGGTTACACCTGTTGTAAAAATTCATAATTCCATCTAAATATTCACCTAACTTAGTCACTTAGATCATTACCTTCAAATCCTAGAGAATACTGACCAAATTCCTTGTTGGGATTTACTTGGAATATTTTCACCAAAATACCAGGTACCCAGAACATGAAAATTCTCAAAGTTGTCCAAACAGCCCCAATCTTTGCATACATGCTCTTGGGACCTTCCTTAACATATTCTACATGTTTGTAATGCCAAGACCAGGTAAAGGAATAAATACTACTTTTACATTCAATAAATCATTATGTTAAAATCACATAATCTACTTGTTCACCCAATCACATCCAATATCTCCAAGACTCTTACAACAGGTTATGAGCCCCAAGCTGTCACTCTCTGCAATATCTACTACTGCTATTACTGGAATTTCTCCCTCTGCTGAAAAGTTGGATGGATCTAACTACCAAGTGTGGAAGGTGAAGATGAAAATGCTGCTGCAAGAAGGAGGCCTTTGAGATATTGTCATGGGAGAAGAATGCCCTCCTAAAGATGTGGGAGAGGAAGCCTTAAAGTACCAGTAGAAAGAACAAAGTGCCTTTAACTGCATATGCCTTAATGTTAAAGACAAATTGCTAATTCAATGCTGAAGAGCAAAAATGGCAAAGAATGCCTGGAAGGCATTAGAAGACACCTACCAGTCATGTTCAGCTGCTAAGAAAACGTATCTGAGACAAAAATTCTTTACTACAAAGATGCTGCCAGGAGAAGAAATGAAAAATCTAATTAACAGAGTTACCCTGATGGTAGATGAAATGGAATCTGTGGGCATACCAACTACTGATGAGGATGTGATAGTTACCATCCTGAATAGCCTGACAGATGAGTTGCTGGGTCTTGTATCAGCCCTAGAGTCCAGAACTGAAGATTTTACCTTAAATTTTGTGTATTGAAGGCCCCTGGATGAACAATTAAGAAAATCAAGCACCAATAAGAAGGAATAAGAAAATGCGTTAATAAGCAATGATAACCAACAACGGAGGTACCCAAGACCTTACAAAGGCACAGCAACCTGTCTTGCAACTACTGCAAAAGGAAAGGACACACATCAGACCAGTGCTTCAAAAAGAAAGATAGTCAGCAGAAAAAGCCTGAATATGGAAATGCTGCAACAACTGAGGATAGACTATTCATATCTGCACTAAATCTGACCACAAACAAGGATTCTCAGATGTGGTATATTGACTCTGGAGCATTGCAACACTTTACACACAAAAAGAACTTTTAACCCAATATCAAGAAATTCAAATCAAGAAGGTTTTCATGGGTGACAATAGAACACTTGATGCAGTGGGAGAAGGAACTATCTAAGTAAACCTAAGAAACGGTGAAGGAAGCCATACACTGACCTTTGTGGGTTATTACTGACTGTACTTGGTGAGTGGGAGAGCTTGTAGGTCAAGTCAGTACCACTTAGTTCAGAATAGCTTCCAATAGAAGGTAGCAAGGTAATAAAGACTTGTGTTTATTCCATACCAAAATCTCTCTGTCTTGGTTCAATTGGGTACATATATATATCACTTGGGGGGGGGCTTAGATAATAGTCAATGTGTTATAAAATAGGGGTGTGAACACCTTCCTGTTATGGTAAGTGTTCTAACTAGATAAGGGTAGGATAGGAGGGAGGGTGCATGGGGGAATCATTGGGAGGATACTGGGGGACTTTTGGTAGGACTCTGGGGAGAACTGTTGGGCAATGAGTGGGTACTGCATTTAGTACTCACATATCCCAGGGGTTAAGAGGGAGCTTTGTCCTTGAAGTTCTTTTGACTAACTTGCTTCTACAGGGTCAATTTTGTTCACGGAGCATGGGGAGTCACCATAGTACCATTGCTGGTTGTCACTTGCAAGGGGGTTGCAGGCAAATACCTGATACCATTTGGCAGCAGAGTGGGGTGCGGCTTGCGTTGCTTGAGGGATGTTTTCCACAGAGCCAAATAGTTGGCAAACCATAGGGTTCTGGGTAAGTTCCTTGGGAGGGTCAGAGAACAAGAAAAGGTGCAATAGCATGATAAAGTCTTGCTTCTTTATCTTGCAAATGTTGTTGGGGTTTGTCCTTTTTGTGTTCAATATGATGGTGGGGGACCTTTTCAAGAGGGTGTACACTTGGTTAGCAGTCACCCATTGTTGGTAACAAGTTTTTGCTTCTTCTGAGACATATTGTAGTTCTTCTGTAGAAACTGTGGCACAATTGAGGCGCTTTTGTACTTGCCTCATGGTTTCTACAGAGTCTGCAGTGGTTTCTTTGGCTTCTTGGAGTTGGACTTTGTACTGGTTCCTGAGTTGTCCTATGGTAAACCACTGTAATAGTTGTAACACAGCAACTTGGTGGATTGCATGGGTTAACTGGCCCGTGTATTTAATCTGTTGGCGTATCTTCTCTAAGATGGTTCCTTCTTGGAAATGCTGTTTGAGATGTTTGCAAATTTCTTGGAGGAGTCCCTTGATTGGGAGTTCTACTTCTGGTGCTCTTGCTGCTTGTACCAGGTCTGCATATACCTCAACAACCGTGGTACCTATCAATGGCAAGTATGCAACAAAACAGGGGGGCTCTCAAGGTCTTGTGAGGGCGCAACAGTTGATTCCTTGTGTCTTCTGTCTGACTGTGTCCAGTATGGATATGGGAATCAGTGTGGCGTCCTACTCCTTAATGATCAAGGAACCTCCTCTTAGGTGGTACACGGTCTTCTTAGGTAGTATCTCCATGCTTTGTATTGGTGTGGGTAGCTTGTCTTGTCCCTCTCTGATTGTGTCTTGTATCAACGTGACTGCTCCAGCAAACAACTCTTCCTAGGTGGCTCTTGTTGCACATAACACTTGTACCATATCTTTCAACACTTGCAGGTCAGTTTTGTTGTTGATATCCTCTTGGTTCTTGCTGGTGGGAGGGGTATTGCCAGTTTTGGGTGAACTGTTTCCTTTGGCGCTTTCCATATGCATTCTTTTATTCTTCCCTTTGGGCAAACTTCCTTGCACATATCATATGTGCCTATATCAACTAAAATCTCCTTTAATAAACTTTGTATGTATCCTGTGTCTTCCTCTATCCTTGTCCTGATAATTGTTTAATCACACTTTGGTTTCAGTGATGATTGGTGGATCATCATTAAATGGTTTCAGATGGGCTGGTGCTACATTGCAGATTGTCTGTTGTTCAGGGTATTGGTGTACTTTGGACCATGGTCCAAGCTAATGACAGTGCAAGGGCCAATCCATTGGGGTGTATATCATGGGCAAAACTTGAGGCCTGCAACAGTTTGATTGTACCACACTTTATCGCCTGGTTTCCACTTTTGTCCCATTAGTTTCTCATTTTTGGGTGGAGAGGGAAGGTGCTTGTTGACATTTTCAAATACTTTTATGTATAGGTGGGCAATATGGTGTATCAACCTTTCTACATAGTTGTTATGTGTTGTCAAGGGAATACCTTCCATTGCCAATTCAACTTCTTTACACCACTTGGGCCTTTGTACGTACAACACTTTGTACAGGGAGAAACCTGTCATTTTATTTGGTATTGTACGCATTGCTAGGAGTGTCAGTGGGAGTAGATTGGCCCATGATTGGGGTAGTTCCCAGTGGAGCTTCTCTAGTATGCAGCAACACGTCTGGTCCATCCTCTTGGTTAATCCATTGGTCTGGGGGGGATACGCGACTGTGAAGACCTGTTTCACGCCCATCATTTTGCACAAGTGGGCCACGGTGTTGTTCAGGAAGGAGCCACCATTGTTGGACAGGAGTATCTGAGGATATCCATGCCAGCAGATGAGGTGTTCCAGAATGAATTGGGCGGTTGTCTTCTGGTCTTTATTTTGGATGGCTTGGGCTTCTACCCACTGTGAGAAATAATTGGTAGCAATTATTATGTATTGTTCTCCTTTCTTTGTTTTCAAAAAGGGCCCAACAAAGTCAATCCCTACCCAATAGAAGGGTAGGTCAAGCGGTATTGGTGCGGTTGTCCCTATCTTTTGACTTTGGTTAAATCTTTTGCAGGTGGAGCATCTTTGTAGCGTATTCACAACTGTGGTCATCATTTTTTTCCAATAAAACATCTTTCTTAACATCTTGTATGTTGTTAGAGGGTTAGCGTATCCTAATGACATATGTCTTTCTTGTATGATTTCTTTGTGGGCAGTTATTGGGGGTACCTCAACTCTGAACTGTCCTTGGAGGAGCCCTAATTGGTTTTCTTGTACTTTGTACTGACACCATTTCTTTCAAAAGTCTCGCTTCTGCTTGTTTGTAACAACATGTTTGGGATACTTCCCTCTTCTTTTAAAGCAGATTACGTCTTTGTAGTCATTGCTGACGCATACTTGGCAAACAGCATAGCAACTGAGGAAGTCTGCATCTTGGTGTTTCTTGCCAGCACAGTGAGTTATTTTGAAGTTGTATTCTTGTAGTTGGAGGGCCCAATGTGCTAGTTGACCCATAAAGTCTTTAGTATTCATCAGCCAGACCAGTGCGCTGTGGTCTGTTACTATTGTGAATTGGCAATCATGTATGTATGTATGGAATTGTTTAATTGAATAAACAACAGCCAGACATTCTATCTTGGTAACAGGGTAGTGATGCCTGTGTTTGTTTAACAAACGGCTCACATAACCGATTGGGTGGAATTTGCTGGGTTGGTGGTATTGTCCCAGTACAGCACCTACACCAGTGAGACTTCTATCACAGTTAATAAAAAATCTTGCATCCCAATTGGGAAAACGTAACACTGGCGGTGACGTCAGGGAATGTTTCAACTGATCAAATGCTCTCTTTTGAGGCTCTGACTATATAAAACACTGATCTTTTTGCGTCAATTTGTATAGGGGGGCTGCTATTGTTGCAAAGTTTCTGACAAAGCGGCAATAGTAGCTGGCTAATCCTAGGAATCCCAACACTACATTAATATCCTTTGGTGTGGGTGTATCTTGAATGGCTTTCAAGAGTGAAGTAGAGGGGTATATTCCATCTGCCAAGATCTTGTGGCCCAGGAACAACAATTTTGTATACAGGAAATGGCACTTCATGGGATGTAGTTTGGGTTGGTTCTCAAGGAGGGCTGTCTGGATACATTGAACGTTGTGTATATGTTCTTCTACATTGGGGGAATATATTGTGATGTTGTCCAGATACACAAGAGCACATTCCCATTATAGATTTCCTATCACTTTGTCAATCATCTATTGGAACACAGCGGGGGCATTGCACAAGCCAAAGGGTAGTTGGTTCCATTTGTATAATCCAAACAGTGATATAAAAGTGGCTTTGGGTCAATCTTCCGGGGTTACTTCTACTTGCCAATACCCAGAGATTAAGTCAAGAGAACTAAAATATTTAGCTCCAATTAATCTGTCCAACAGGTTGTCTATTTGCAGTTGTGGATACACATCCTTCTGGGTGATGGCGTTCAATTTTTGGTAGTCAATGCAAAAGCGTTGCTTTCTCTCTTTCTTTGGGACTATCACTATGGGGGAGGCCCACAAAGACTGGCTCTCTGTAAAGCTGTTGTCTTTCAATAAAGTTTCAATCATCTCTTTGATATAGTCCATGTCAATTTCCAAGTTCCTATAGGCTTTTTGCTTGATGGGGTATTTGTTGGTAAGGTGGATTTGGTGATATACCCCAGGTATATGACTAATTACTTAGTTCTTAGAGAATACTTGGGCAAGTGGGCGTATTCCTTCTAGGAACTTGTCTCATAACATAGGCGGTAGACCAGGGTCCACATCTAGTTTAGGGAGTTATTCTTCTGGTTCCGTGTTTGTAGGTGGTCCTTGGTTGATTCCATCAACTTCCTCTAGGTTTAACAATGACACTCCTCTAGGCAATGTCACCATGTGTCACTTGTTGTTGACCACTAAGCACCTCACACTTTGCGTTTCAAATTTTGGTGGAAACCATACCTTAGGGATTGAGATTCCTTCCAGTTGCTGGGATGCCTTTGCTGTGGTTATCATTCTTCCGCTTGTTGAATAAGCTATTGGTGTCTCTAATGAGATCACCGTTTACTAGTAGGTGGTATTTTTATCACATTTTGTGTGATGATTGGAGACTGCAATGGTTTCACCTCTTTGATCATCACACTGTTGCTACGCACCTTGCTCTCATTGGTGATATAAATCAGTGGGATACTCTTGGTATCCCACCTGAGTTTAGATGCACTGTAAAGTATATCCATCTTATGTTGGATAAACCAACTCTTGCCAATGAGTAAGTTGTTGGCTGCAACAGGTAGAACCATGACATCTTGGTGTATTATCAAGTTGCCTAGCTGGATGGGGCAATTAGGCACCATGCCTACTATTGTGTCCAGTTGGTCATTTGCTAGCCGTACTTGAATGGTGTTGTTGGGGACTATGTCTAATTTTAGACGTTTTGCTAATGACTCTGACATGATCAACGTAGAGGATCCTGTGTCAATAAGGGCAAGAATCTCCTTATTCTCTATACGTACCTTTAAGTATGTACCTTTATTTGGTTTTTGCAGGTCCATCTGGATGACATGAAGGATTATTATCTCCTTCAATCCCTCTATCAGTTCCTTGACTAGAGCCGGGGCAAGTCCCAGTAAATTGGTTATTGGGAGGGTTTCCTTGGTTTGCTCTAGTACCTTCATTATGGGGAATAGGCCATGGGAAGACATGCTAGCATTCTTTGTTTGCTTTAACACTTCTTCCCAAGGCTCATTCCGTACTTCTTCACCTAATTCTGTGCTCTTTCCTTTTGACAGAACCTCTACTACAGGTTCCTTTGCCTCCTCTCTAGAAGAATTATGTTGACGCTTCTTCTTCCGCACTTTGACTGTCCTGACCAGAGAGCTTAGATTGACTGAGTCCTGTTGGCCTCCTGGCAAGGGACTCTGTCTTTTGATGCCTTCTTCTCTTATGTGTCCAGTACAGCTTCTCATCCATACCATTTTTCACATTTGTGGGCCCGGTGACCTACTTCTCCACACACATAACACAGATACTGTTGTCGTGGTTGTTCCATCTGTTGGGTCAGGGCTTGTACCTGGGCCTTTAGATCTACAACAGCTACCCAGAGTTTATCACCTTCTTTGGGGCTTCTTGGACATTGTTGATCAAGAGTTCTTGGACCTTTTGCTGTAACTCCTCTAACTCACGGTCTTTCAGGGAGGCAATTTTTCCTTTCTTACAGGGGATACCTGTCCTTCAATCATTTGGATCACTATAGGGTAGCCCCCATGGCAAGATGGCCCCTTGTACTTGTTCAATAAGCTCTTGCAGTGTTTTACATCCCTGTTGTTCTTTTGATGCTCTACGTCTTATTTTGTTGTCTAAGCCCATGATGTAATACCATATGAGCTGTTGTTTGGCAATTTTGTCCTTTAGGAGACATCAAACTTGTTGGAGAAACAGTTCAGTGTAGGCTTCATAGCTCTCTCTGATTTTCTTCCATGAGGACAGTAGAAGGGCTTTGTAGTGGTATCCTTTGGCATATAGAAAGCGTGCCTCGTAGGCTTCTTCTAGTGCATCCCAGTTGTCTTTAACTGCATCCTCCAATCCATATATCTTGCAAACTCCCTTACTTTCTTATTGTTGTCCCATCCTGCATTAACCTTAACTCTCTCAAACTTATCAAACCACTCAAGGGCTTTCTCTCTCTTTCCTTGTATGTTTTAGTTTGATTGTAGTAGTCATTACCTCACTTGTGCTTATTTCCGCAGAGACAGCACCAAATATGTGGGTTATTACTGACTGTACTTGGTGAGTGGGAGAGCTTGTAGGTCAAGTCAGTACCACTTAGTTCAGAATAGCTTCCAATAGAAGGTAGCAAGGTAATAAAGACTTGTGTTTATGCCATACCAAAATCTCTCTGTCTTGGTTTGATTGGGTACATATATATATCACTTGGGGGGGGGCTTAGATAATAGTCAATGTGTTATAAAATAGGGGTGTGAACACCTTCCTGTTATGGTAGGTGTTCTAACTAGATAAGGGTAGGATAGGAGGGAGGGTGCATGGGGGAATCATTGGGAGGATACTGGGGGACTTTTGGTAGGACTCTGGGGAGAACTCTTGGGCAAAGAGTGGGTACTGCATTTACTACTCACAACCTTTAACAAAGTATTCTATGTACCAGAAATAGCCAAGAACCTACTATCTGTAAGCAAGGCCACACCAGAAGGGCTCAGTTTCAGCTTTGACAGTTCTGGATGCAAGATCACTGATCAAAATGGCTCTCATATTGCTTTGGGTATCAGAAATAGGAAACTGTATAAGTTGACTTGTATTCCATCATATCTGGAAGCCAATATAAGTAACGTGAGTGCAGAAACATCAATACATTGTCACTGGAAATTTGGACGCATCAATATTGATTATTTGTGCAAAATGATGAAAGATAAGCTAATTTCTGTAGTAAAAATTGATCCACTAGTTAATTTGGAGCACTGTGAAGCCTGCATATATGGGAAACAAGCCAGACAACCGTTCAAGAGCTCTGGGTTAATCAAAACTAAGAAAAAATTAGATCTGACTCACATAGATCTGTGCAGACCTGTGCAAAATTTATCCTTAGGTGGGATGAAGTATTTCATCACCCTTATTGATGATTGTAAAAGAAGCACATGGGTCTACTTCATGGAGAGAAAGGAAGAAGCTCTGTCTAAGTTCGGGGAGCTTAAAACATGGTGGAGAGAGAAACTGGTGAAAAAATCAAGAAAATATGCTCTCACAATGGTGGTGAATATACCTCAAAACCCTTCATCCACTTCTGCAAAATTCATGGGATAAGGCAAGGGACTACTGTACCATACTCCACACAGCAAAATGGAGTAGCAGAATGTGCTAACAGATCAATAATTGATATGGCAAGATCTATGATTAATGATCAAAAATTATCCAATGATTGTTGGGTGGAATCAGTTGCCACTTCTGTATGTCTTAAAAATAGGAGTTATAACAGAATACTTTGTGATTCTACTACCTTAGAAGCATGGTATGGATACAGACCAAGTGTAGAACATCTGAAAATACTTGGGTATATAGCATATGCCAAGAAACTGACCAGAAATCAGTCAAAATTTGAGCCAAAAAGTGTAAAATGCATATTTTTGGGCTACTGCAATGAGTGTAAAGCATACTAACTCTACAGTACCAAAGCAAAGAAGCTAATCAAGTCCAGGGATGTGTTGTTTGATGAAAGTTCAAAGTTTTCACCAAAAATGACATGAGATGATGACAATATTGGATCTCAAATCCACCAATTATCAGGATTGAATCAGAGCAAAACAAAGAAAATGTTTTCACTCCAGAGGACTCTACAACCATGGCTCAACCAGAATCAGTGCCTAGGAATATCCCAGAAGTGAGCATTCCAGTATCAAATGTCTGGAGATCCAATTGGACAAGAAATAGCCCAAATTACTATATCAATGAGGGTACAAACTTAGCCTATGCCTATTCAGTCCATATTGATGAGCCCCAGACTGTAAAAGAGGCCCTAGATAGCCCTCAGACAAAGTTTTTGAGATCTGCAATGACTGAGGAATATCAGGCCCAGATGGAAAATCAAACTTGGGACTTAGTCAAATTACCAATAAACCAAAAATCAATTGGATGTAGATGGGTCTTTGGGACAAATTACAAGGCTGATGATACAATTGAAAGATTCAAAGCAAGGCTTGTGGCCAAGGATACTCTCAAACAAAGGACTTGAGACCTTTGCACCGGTAGCCAAGTTTAACTCCATCAGATTAATATTGGCTACTGCAGCAAAATATAAGTTTTTTATTCATCAAATGGATGCAAACCGCATTTTTGCATAGAGAACTTGATGAGGACATGTACATGGACCAGCCTGATAGGTTCATTGGCCAAGATAGCCCCCATTTGGTCAGCAAGCTGAAAAAGTCACTATATGGTCTCAAACAATCACCAAGAGCCGGGAATTGCAAGATAGATTCTTATTTTGAATCTTGTGTGGGTGATCTTATTATAGTCACCAATAACTTAGAAACATTGGAAGAGACTAAATTCAGCCTTTCTAAGGAGTTCAAGATGTCCAATCTAGGAGAACTCAGTTACTACTTGGTAGACTTGTTCTGTTGGATAGTGCCACATTGAGCCATGAGTGCCAAATGATGCCATAGTGTGCCAGAGAGGCCAAGTGAGCCTATACTTGGCCACAGAGTGTGAAACATGGATCTGCATCTTCATGCAAAGCAGCCCCTGTGTTTCACCTATGATGCAGGAGAAAATCCATTTTTTGACGTTTTTTTGTGGATCAATGCTATGCAGGATGTGTAAGAGCACAGAAGAACTAAGGGAACTTTTTAGCTTACCACTGTAAGTTTGGAGAACAAAGTGCTCTCTCAGTCTTCCTCAATGAAGCCACCTGTCCTTTCTTGGGATAGAAATCTACATGATGTCATTGATTGGATATTGTTTGAGTCCACACCACAGAAGGTTGCTGTTAGTCCTGGGCTCTCTGAGTATATAGTATACCATGCTGAACCATCTGGGTAGTTCACTGCAGTTGTCTTGCTTTCACCTCCCATGGTCTTCCAAGAAGTAATTCAAAGTTAGCCTTTGCACAAATGAATACTGGGATCTCATGGGGTATTCCTTCAATGATGAGTGGGAAGCTGTGAATAATTCCTAAAAGCTATGATTGCCCTGAGTTGGCATCCTTCATGCTCCAATTGATATTGGTATCTATGGGCAATAGGTCTTTGCAAGGTAGTTGTTTCCAAGCCTCCAGAGGCATCACACATATCTCAGATCCACTGTATATGAATCTATATATAGGATGGTGTCTCTTTGATGCATAAATTGAAGCTATATGATCTTGGGCCTCTCTGGGGTCCTCATAGTCAAAGTTCAGAACTTCAGCTGGATCAAAGTAGTCAGGATCTTCTTCTTCATGGAGGTGCACCTTTCTTGTGTGAGAGGTGATTTGCTTGTAGTGAGCTCTCATTCCTCCTTGTCCAAATGCTGTGGATAATTTGTCACCATGCTTACTGACTATATATCCCTGAGGACTATATAGGACATCACCTGTGGATAGTAATGACTGAAGCTCTTGGCAATTTCTCTTGGAATGGCTGGCAGAGTCACACCACATGCATGTATATATGACTTCTTTCTCTACTGGCTTCTGCCCATATGCTTTGCTGGCAAGTAGCAAAGAGAGTTTCTCTAGTTGCTGTGTCAGCTCCTGAATTTGAGTGCTTTGATTACTGGGATTAAAAAAGTCTTGGCTATCTTGGTTTTGTGCTGAGCTTGAAAGAAGCTTTCTGATTGGTGAGGTTTCTTCAGGGGCAAGTAGAATCTGCTTAGCTAACTGAAATGCAGGCAGTGAACTCATAGCTTTCACAGTAGGGTTGTTTTCAATCCTTCTCACCAGGTCTTCTGGTAGTGCTCTGAGAAGATAGGCAGATAAAGTGAGATCAGTGGTAACTCCTTGAGCTTTCAGTGATTCTCCAATTTGCTCAAGGCCACTCAAGTATTCTTTCAATGGTAGCAGCTTAAACTTGCTGTAAGCAAAGTTCTCCAAGTCTTGAAGTGTGTAGTCAACTTGTCTCCCTCCATATTCATCAATCAAGTAGCTCTTCAAGAGGGTCCAATTTGTCAGCACATCATTTCTTTCATATAATGAGAGCATGATCTCATCAGTGCTGTAAGGGGGCATCTCTTCAGCCATAATGGCCTCAGGTATTTTGTGGGCTCTGCAGAAAAGCTCCCACCTCTTGATGAAAGCTTTGAATTTAGTTCCATCAAAGAAAGGGGTTCCTTGCATTCCTGGTAAAGGTAGATCCATGGTCTTGATAATTTGTTTGTTCTTAAGTCTTCTAGGGGCAGTTCAGTCAAACGCCCCACGTTGGGTGCCAAATATGTGGTGGTGTAGAGGTACTCCTGGGAGAAGCTACACAACTCAAGGTGTGTGAGGTGTCTGATGGGTGCAATAACCTCTGTGTTTAAACTGCTGGTGTCTTTGTCAATATGCCACTATGGTAAAAGCTCCTGCTTCTCTAGCTTCCTAGGTGCTCCAAGTGTCTCCAAAAGCCTCTGTGTGTCTTGGGCACTACCCTGAAAAGCTCCTTGATTGCAGGTCTGAGATGTACTGTTGAAGGCAGGTGCAGTGATCAACTGCTAATCAATAAGGGAGAAGTGTTACTGATAGAAGGGATGATTTATTGATGAGGGGTTGCTTTCCCTTAAATACTTTTCCTGATTGCCAAGTGATTACTAATGACAAGGCTCTAGAAGATTCTAGGTATCAGTGGAATTCTTGATGACATCACTATGAGCTAAAAATATGCCAAGAATCTCCTGGAAGGTTCTAAAAGGCACAGCACTCTCAACCAATCAAGAATCAGTAGTCTGAAACCTGTGCAACATAAAAATACCATATATGGTATTGAAATGGTAGGGATGGTAGCACAGACTTAGGTCATGTGTCACGGGTGCTAACGCGGGTACTTGCCTTATGTAGATACATATACTGATCACAAAGCTGAATAACATCTGGGATAACTAATGCTAATAACTAATCAGGGTAAACATCATATGGGGATAATACTGATAATATTGGCAATAGAAGTATGGGATAATACTGATAAGATAAAATATGGATAAGTATATCATAACAACTATATGAGTAAACTTGTCTGTGGGAGGTATGTTTACCCTACCACAACAGAACAAGTCTAGTGATTAAGTTGTCCATAGACAGAAGTACCCAGACTATTACCTTAAGCCAATCCAAGTATATTCAAGATATACTAAGAAGTACTAAATGGAAGACTGTAAACCAGCAACTACTCCAATGGAGACAAACCTTGACTTGGTCAAAACTCAACTAAATCAAGAGAGCTTGGTGCCATCTGAAATCCCTGACTGTCCTTATCAGTCCAAAATTGGCAGTCTGATGTTTATCATGCTTGGATCACGTCCAGATATCTCATATTCAGTGGGAGTTGTCAGCCAACATAATTAGAACTATGGATCTGATCATATTACAGCAGTTAAGCAAATCTTTAGATACCTAAAAGGAACTGCTGATATTTGCTTAGGATACACCTATAAGGATTCAGAACAGGATCTTGTGGGATACTCTGATGCTGATTGGGGACAAAATTTGGAAGACAGAAGATGCACCACAGGATACACCTTTCTTTACTGTAAAGGGGCAATTTCAGGGAATTCAAGAAAGCAACCAACTGTAGCACTTTGTACCAAAGAGGCAGAATATATGGCAGCCTGTGAAGCTACAAAAGAAGCAATGTTGTTAAGAAAGCTTCTTACAGATTTAGGTCTATGTCAAAAAATGCCTATTACCTTATTTCAAGATAATCAAGGATGTATTGTGTTAGGTAGGAATCCAACTTCCCATGCTAGAACCACAACAATTGCTCCCTCTTGAAGCAAAAGCTTTACTATTTCTTGATGAACATTCTGTTGTAAAAGTTTGTAATTCTACCTAAATATTCACCTAACTTAGTCACTTAGATCATTACCCTCAAATCCTAAAGAATACTGACCAAGTTCCTTGTTGGGATTTACTTAGAAAACTTTCACCAAAATACCAGGTACCCAGAACATAAAAATTCTCAAAGTTGTCCAAACAGCCCCATTCTTTGCACACATGTTCTTGGGACCTTCCTTAACCTATCCTACATGTTTGTTATGCCAAGACCAGGTAAAAGTACAAATACTACTTTTACATTCAATAAATCATTAAGTGAAAACCACATAATCTACTTGTTTTCCCAATCACTTTCAATATCTCCAAGACTCTTACAACAACATTTTTCTTTAGTGTAAAGGAGCAATTTCATGGAATTGGAGAAAGTAACCAACCATAGCACTTTCTACCATAGTGGAAGAGTATATGGCAGCCCGTGAAGCTGCAAAAGAAGCAATGTGGTTAAGGAAGCTCCTTAAGGACTTAGGCTTATGTTGAGAATGGCTTTTACTTTATTTAAAGATAATTAAGGACCTATATTAGGTAGAAATTCAACTTTTCATGCTAGAACTAAGCACATGGATATTAGACATCATTTTATATGTGATGATATAGAGAATAACATAGTTAATGTAGCTTACTGTCCTCCCAATGAAATGATGCAGACATATTTTCCCAACCATTAGCTAGAGACAAGTTTGAATATCTTAGGTCAAAATTAAGACTAGTCAGTATGAGCATTTGGTTACATGGGAGTGTTGCAAGAATTTGCAATTCCACAAAGCTATTCACCCAACTTAGTCATGTAGATTGTTACCTTCAAATCTCAGAGAATACTGACCAAATACCTTGTTGGGATTTATTTAAAATAGGTACTCAGAACATGAAAATCCCCAACATTGTTCAAACAGCCCCAAACTTTGTACACATGCTCTTGGGACCTTCTTAAGCCTATTCTACATGGTTGTTATGCCAAGACCATGTAAAAGAAAATATACTACTTTTACATTCATTAAGTCATTAAGTGAAAACCACATAATCTACTTGTTCTCCCAATCACTTCCAATATCTTCAAGACTAGTAAAATATTTGAAGCAGATCTGGAGTTTTGTAATTCTGGACAACAGTCTAATTCACTTTGACAACTTCCCTGTATGTCCATATTAGGCTCAGTAACAGTTACTACCATTATTTAGACTCTATATGCGGCAAAAGAAATGATCTCTCTAAGTTAGAGTTTTGTTATTAATGCCTGGTTGGGATTATCCTCATTTGCTGTGACTGCAACACATAAAACATGGCCAAAAAAAAGGTTTTTGCTCAACTCTGAGCGGGGATGGCCTGCTCCCACCTGAGCCACATCTGTTTAGGGATTCAGATCCACAAAAATGATATAGAATGGTCATCTTTGTCTTCCTTAGTTAGCAATAACATTCTTTAGTAGTAACCAAGTTTTCCCAGAATGGACATCTTGAACACCTTCAATGGGCTGGACTTTGTCTCTTCTAATGCTTCCAGGTTACTGGTGGCCACAATAAGATTGTCCTCTTATAAAGCTAGTAGAACTGGACTTGATCTATCTGACATATAGAATATATTATAGTCAGTACTACTCCTTTGAAAATACAAAGATTCCAAACAAGAATCTATTTTTTAAATCCAGGCTCTTGGTGATTATTTGATATCATATAGAGATACTGAAACTTGCAGACCAATGGGGGTAATCCTGATCAAAAAACCCCATCATGCTTATCCATGTTCACATTCTCATCAGGTTCTCTATTCAGACATGCAGTTCTCACATCCATTTGATGTATAAGAAGCTTATATATGGCTGCATTAGCCAACATTACTGCGATGCCTTAAACTTGGCTACAGGTGGAAAGGTCTGAGTATAGTCTCATCCTTTTGTTTGGGGGTATCCTTGGCCACTAGTCTTTTGTGGTATCCCTTGATTGTTCCATCAGCCTTGTACTTGGAATTGTAGACCCATCTGCATCCAATTAATTTTTGGCCAATTGTAATTTGACCAAGTCTCAAATTTAATTTTCCATCTGGGCCTGATATTCCTTAGTCATTGCAGATCTCCCAGACTTTGGCTGAGAGCTATATAGGGCCCATTGTATTCAAGAGAAAAGTGTAACAAAATTCTTGAATGCTTTAACTGAGCCTAAGGGACAACCAAGTGCAGTGTCTTAGATTTGTCAGAGTGGTCAAAGATTAGCAGAGAGATTCTGGTTTAATATTGGTCTTATATATAGCTGGGTATGGCTAGAAAGGCAACAGAGTTGGTTTGCTCTTCAGACTAGCCTTGGTGCTCTTGAAAGTGTTAGATATGCCAGGCATGGGTAGAAGCTAGAATGGAATTGCTGAATTCTTATTTTTGCTGAGACACAATCTTGAATTCATTGAGACACCCACTAAACCAAAAGGTATAGTAAGCATTTTTCATACTTTTCTGATTTAGCTGAGTTAGTGAACACCAAGAGACTGGATTAGTGGAAGCCAATTTGTGTGTAGACAGGTGCATGAGATAAGTGAAATTTACATAATTTATCAGCTAATATCTTGGCAAATGCCAAGTGTTTGAATAGATATCTGATGACTAATAACCTGGGAAGGCTTGGTATATAAGTAGATATTGTGATGGCCACATGAGAATTGATCATGTGTGAGAGCTAAAAATAAATTCTGAGAAGTGATCAATTAAACCATAACTGGGATCAGTTATTTTTGGTTTAGGGAAAATCAGTTAGGGTACTACATGTTTTAACTAAGTATAATTAGCTAAGTCCTTAAATGTTGATGCACCAAAGGGCCACTTTTACAGGCTGGGGTTCATCAATATGAACTGAATAGGCATAGGCTAAATCCCCAAGTGAACTATTGTAATGATCCTGTCAAAAGGCTGTCACAAACTTGAAGTCCTGTGACTAAAAGGTATTAATCCCATTAGGATACTGTGCAAAGACTGTCAAGATATATTTGCACCACAGATTTCACAAAAAACTGAGTCAAAAATCTTCATCACAACAATACAAAAGAGGCTTTTGATTGGTTCTCTGCAAATTTTCTCAATTCCTGATCCCAGACACTCAATCACCTCCTACATTTGTGTGCATTGATTGGCTATTGCCTCTTTTTCACACTCCTTCCTTCCTGAACCAACCGTTTTTGTTACTCTCATGCATACAAATTGATTTATTTCCATTGAAACTTCAGTTACACCTCAGTTGCCAACCGCATTGACCCATACAAGTTCCTATACCCTGTTGTGCAAGTCTTGGAGATATTGGAAGTGATAATGATCACTTCCCTACTTTTCTACTACCCTTCTATTAGCTCTATCCCATCTGACTTGTTTGATCCACACTATCCCATAGGCCGGCTGACTATCACACCTGCTTACCTTATTGCATTAGTTATCCCTCATATTATGTAAGATTACTTGATGTAAGTGCTTTATATTTGGCAGGTGCCTGTGCCAGTACCCATAACACATGACCAATCCTTATCACTATCTGTTATGCTGTATCATGATTAGTTTGAGGCTTGTTCTACAATGTTGAGGCCAATTATCAATATACAACAACTTCCAGTATGCTAATACTGAAATAGTTTATTGGGAGTTTAATATACCAACAGAAGATATAGCTTTCACTAATATCCTCTATCTTAGGCTCAAAATATTCTATATGCAGTGTTTCTCACTTCTACAGCTGTGTTTGACCTTCTGTTGCCTATTGGGCTTATTTACTTTTATGGTAACTTTTCCTTATTTTAAAGTCTCTGTGCTCTCAGAGAGAATGTTTTCTAATATAAAAATTCTAAACTCCCCTTCTAATGGCTCAATTCTTGGCTGTGACACATAACTACTTGAGTTTCTTCTTTGCAGCAAAGATACTGCTCTCTCTACCTGCAATAATGATTACTCTGCACCTTTTATCCACTCATGATGCTTCTTGACTATTACCTGATTTCTCTGAGTCATTGCATCTATCCTATCAGCCACTGCACCTTATTGCCTCATTAATGCTTTGGTATGAGCTGACACCATACTTACTAATATGGGTGGTGATAATGTTATGGCAGCCACTTGCTGGTCTTCAACTGAAGGTACTGCTTTGCTATATTCTCATATGCCTCAGCATTATGGTCAGCTTTTGGCTGTGCAGAGATTCCCAATTGCCTACTTAGCTGAGAGCCTGAGGAGCCTGCCATGGTACCTTTGGTGGGCACATGGCCCACAGAGCACTTTATGGTTGTAGCCCCACTTGTTTCTCCAAATGTCAAAGCAAGCTGTTGTCCAACTGTTCTTCTGCTGCTGTCAGTACTAGAGTTTAGTTGGGCACTTGACAACTTTACTTTACTTTTTGGCGGCATAACTATTGTGGTGAGTCAAGCCAAACTGAAAATAGTGTCACATATATATGCATATGTAGTGCACAACTTTATTTATAATACTTACTATAGCAGGTCAGCATTGAATCATAAAATCATAAAAGCGCAATGTCTCAAATACAAGACTGTCTTGAATTTCCATGACTAGTGACAAAAAAAAGATATAATAGCATTATGTTGTTAAGTATCAAACTGTTTGCCTTATGACAAGACTACTTTGATTCAATACTGTAAGAGGAGAGAAATAAGGCCACATGGTTATTCAAACAAGCCTCTCATTTATGAAGCATGCAGACAGCATAGGAATTATTACAAGGATCACCACCAGTGTTTTGCCACACAGGTCATATTTTACCACTCACCAGTCATTACCATACCAATAATGTCTTGCCAGCCACTTGATAGGTCTATAATGGCACCTAGCAGCATTTGTCACCTTGCATAAACTGAGTCAGGTGAGTTTATGCTGCCTTTAGGCACACCATAGCCTTTGGAATATGGCATGCAGAGTGAAATCTCTGAAGAAGCAGGCCCTCTGATAGATTCTAAGCCTATCTGCCCTAATATCAGTGCCCTGCATTAGCTTAGCAAAATCCCATTATGCAATAAAACAGCATCTGTGGAAACAATTGCCAAAGATACTTTATGGATTCAAATGATCCCAGTAATCTCTCCACTGGTGAATGATATGGTGCTGTGGCTAGAGAAGTGCCGCATTTCCACTTATATCAGTGACAGGGGTGGTGAGGATTTGCTGCTACTTCTTGCCAAAATCATCCTGGGATGCAACTTACCATATACATGGTATAAATGGACAACTGTCACATGGCTGACAACATATGACCCAGAGACTGTCCTAATACCAGCATGTGTTAGCAGGTGCATGGCATTCACATCAGAGAATGCCACCAATACAAGATGTCTAACCTTTCAGGAATCCACCACTATTGATTGGAGAACATTGTTCGCACTCAGGATATATTCCAGTAATATCCCATCTATAGATGCTCATGCAGTCCAACAAGTATTGTGAAGCTATACAGTACCACACTCAGTATCAATCAAGCACAAATGTATCCATTTTATTTGATTACAAACACTACAAACAGCTAAGAGACAAGGGCTACTTTGAGGATATGTATGATCATGCCTTTGCTTTGGCACTTGATGAATCCTCATTAAAAGTACTCAACCAGCAAAACCTGCTGGCCACTAACACTCATTAGCCTGAATCCACTGCCTATATTATAGCAATAGAGCCAAAATGTTATGGTAGTCTCACTGGTATCTGGGCCTATATTGCTGCCCAACTTGGATAGCTACATGTATACATTGCTGGATGAGATTTGTATGCTTTCCAGCAAGGATTACAGTAGAAGGATGTCATCTAAAAAGTGCTTATTATTATCTGCATTGGAGATACCCCAGCCATCTGCAAGATAGGTGGGTTTTCTAGACATAATTGAAAGTAAAGCTGTTGAATGTGTGAGATCCAGGGGACTTACTCCACTACTCACACTTGCAATTACTACTCAAGCACCAACACTAAGATAATCATCTATCTACCAAGAGAACATGCAGAAGTCAGCATGCAATTGCAGCAAATTTGGCAAGGTATAAGCCATCAGCTGTAATATGGAGTTAATTGGAAACTGGAGATACTTAAGATAGAGGGTATCTGTTGGAGTAAAAGCTTTCCACTGAGAGCAGTGCATTTGCTTTTCAACAACATCCCTATACTGATCACCAAGTTGTGCAAGGGGCACTTCAAGCTAACTGAGCCCTTGGAGATATGGGAGAAATTTCAAAGAATTGGTAAGATTTTACAAAATATTTGCTACCATAGGTACTTCCCACAGGTTTCAATCAATATTCATATGCATATTCAATAACACAAGAGCTAGGACTGGATGAGCTGGATATATACTTATTCATGTGACCTACTGAAGCCATTTCTACCAAGAGTACATTGGAAGCATTAGGAGTCACATGCAGATATTGAAAGAATAATTATCAAGATGTGGATCACCAACATCAACTTGATGCATCTACAGCTTTTGTGGAAAGAGCTTGTGGTGGGATCTGAGTAGCTATACTACAGACATAAAGCTGAGCTGGTAATCTCTGCTGCTACTGTATCCATTTGCTATTCCATCTTGCTTGGAGTGCTGAGAGTATTTGACCTTGCTTCACCTTCTAGGAGTTTCCTATGGTGTGAGTGCATGGGGAGATATGAGAACAAGTCAAGTTTCAAGTACTACCATATCCCAATCTCATCAACAGTATTACCTTCAAGTCTGTCATAGATGTGATGAGTTGGCACAAAGCGGACAGCCAGGAAGAGCTGGAAAATACTGAGGATAGATGTGCACATGGAACACCTATGCCTATGATATTAAGAAGTTAGGCAGTAGACTTGTTCCGTTGGATAGTGCCACATTGAGCCATGAGTGCCAAATATTGCCATAGTGTGCCTGAGAGTCATAGCAGACCTAAACTTGGCCACAGAGTGTGGCATATAGTTCTTCATATTCATGCAAAGCAGCCCCTGTGTTTCACCTATTGTGCAGGAGAAAATCAATTTTTTAACCTTTTTTTTGGGATCAAAATTGTGCATGACGTAAAAGAGCACAGACAGACTGAAGGTATGCATCTGGTACACAATACCCATGGCACTCTAAATCTAGCCCCACAGGCTTGTAGCATGTCACAAAAATGCATGGCACTATCTTGGTCCACTAGTACTATCTGGCACTATATTCAAATATTAGCCCTAAAGTAGAACCTATACAAAGCACTTATAGTGCCAGATAGTACCAGTGGACCAAGATAGTGCCATGCATTTTTGTGACATGCTACAAGCCTGTGGGGCTAGATTTAGAGTGCCATGGGTATTGTGTACCAGATGCATACCTTCAGTCTGTCTGTGCTCTTTTACGTCATGCACAATTTTGATCCCAAAAAAAAGGTTAAAAAAATGGTTTTCTCCTGCACAGTAGGTGAAACACAGGGGCTGCTTTGCATGAATATGCAGAACTATATGTCACACTCTGTGGCCAAGTTTAGGTCTGCTATGACTCTCAGGCACACTATGGCACTATTTGGCACTCATGGCTCAATGTGGCACTATCCAACGGAACAAGTCTAGTCACTATGCATGGGCAATCAGTTAAGTAATGCAAGTTGGGTTGGGTGCAACAAGCAACCAATTTTTATTAGGCAAGCTCTACTGAAGTATGCTAGGTTTCTCTTGGTCACCAGTCAATTTCTACACAATGCAATACAGAACTAACACAAACAAGAGCCAGAGTACACCTATAAGGCAGACTAGAATCCAGCAGGGAGAAGGGATATGTTGTCTAAATATCAAAGTGTCTTTGCAGATATTCAGGAGGTATTCATGGCAGAAGTGGCAACAACCACACATATACTTACTAGTGTATATGTTACCAGCAATACAAGGTATATGGCAACTTTGCAAGTATCACACTAAAAAGCCTTAAAGTTGAGGTGATAGAAGTATGTCAATTGCAGCAGGTGTGCATGTTATAGAGGTGGGTAAGCAGAAGGCCAAAGTTTCTTTTGATTCAAACTATATGTAGAATACCCAAGGTAGTAGTGGGTAAGCAAATAAAGAGGGGTGATTCTACAGTGGAATATATGAATTGCACAAGGGTGGGGGTAGAAAAAGAAAATACCATTTGGTAAATTGGTATGGTGTAGTGGGGTGACAGTGACACCTGCTGACAGATATGCTTGCTCCCATATTTTCTACTTCCCTATATCTCTACTACACTTATTTTAGTTTTATCCCATTTGTCTTACCCAATCAGTACTATCCCATAAGCTGGTTGACTCTCACACCTGCTTACCTTATTGCATAAGTTACCCTTCACTTTATGTAAGATTACTAGCTATAAGTGCTTCTATATTAGAGAAGTACCCACGCCAGTACCAGTGACAAATGATCAGCCTGTGTCACCATCCCCACCATTTTCATACCATATATGGTATCCCTATGCTACACAGGTTTCAGAATACTGATTCCTGCTTTGTTGGGTGTGCTGTGCCTCTTAGAACCTTCCAGCACCTACTTAGAACATTCTTAGGTCATTCTGATATCATTAAGGTTTCTATTGATATCCAGAACCTTCTGGAATACCATGATTAGTAATCACTTAGCCAGTGAGAAAAGTATATATGGGAGGCTATCCCTCAACAATAAATCATCATCCATTTTATCAATGTACCAACTTGTTGATTAGTGTGATCACTGCTACCTGCAGCTACCTGAACTTCCAACCCCAGACCACAGGACACTCCCAGGAAACCGCGCTGACAGCCAACCAACCTTGGAGGCACTAGTTGTGAGGAATACTCAGAGTAGGTATCTTTTATTATATTTGATTCTTTCCCAAGTTTGTTCTTGTACAGGTATAGATACTCTTCTGTCTTTTTAACTATTGGCCACAGCTGCATTGTTATCAAGTCCCTGCTGGTGGTGTTTACAGTTGTTTCATCTTTGGAAGCTTTAGTACATTCCCATCTCAAAGTATGCCAAACCCAGCACATACTTTTGTTAAGACACCAACTAAGTTGGGGATTGTAGCTCAATAGTTTTCCCTTGACAAGCTGGTGGCTTTATTCCCCTTCACATTGGATTAGAGACAGAACCCAAGTATTCCTAGCAAGCTTTTGCCAGAGGTTATTGCACCCAGTGAACACCCCACACACAAAACACTTGAGAAGTGTTGGACGTATCCCTCCCTTGGACTTATAGACCACCACAATGGTAGCATTATACAGAACCAGCTCTAGGCCTTCATACTGCCAATATAATGCCATCAGAGTCTTGCTGTAAGGCCATCAAAATGCTGTCAAGTTTCTTGCCATATAAGGCACTTAGATGTCCTGGCTGGTTGGATCCACTTAAAATAGTCATAGAGTGCAAAAAGACCGCAATAATACCATGCAATTATTGTCACAGTACCAATAAAATCTTGTCAAATTTTATCCCTTTATTTGGAAGTGAAATTAGCAAAATGCTAATGTGATCCAGTAATAAGATTGTTAATGGGGTTACTAATTCCCAGCTGCTGGTATTATGATGGTCTCTAAATTGACCCTGACTGCTGATCCATGTTGGAACCACCTGCTGTGGTGTTGCATAAGTCCAAGGGAGTGATACGTCAAACACTTCTCAAGTGTTTTGTGTTTGGGGTGTTCACTGGGTGCAGTAACCTCTGGCAAAAGCTTGCTAGGAATACTTGCATTTTGTCTCTAATCTAATGTGAAAGGGGATAAAGCCTAAAGCTTGTCAAGGGAAAACTATTGAGCTACAATCCCCAACATAGTTGGCATATTAACAAAAGTACATGCTGGGTTAAGCATCATTTGAGATGACAATGTACTAAAGCTTCCAAAGATGAAACAACTGTAAACACCACCAGCAGGGGCTTGATATGAATGCAGCTGTGGTCAATAGTTACAAAGGCAGAAAGGTATCTTGGCCTGTACAAGAACCAACTTGGGAAAGAATCAAATAAAATAAAAGATACCTGCTCTGAGTATTCCTCACAAGTAGTGCCTCCAAGGTTGTTGGCTGTCAGCATAATTTCCTGGGAGTGTCCTGTGGTCTGAGATTGGAAGTTCAGGTAGCAGCAGGTAGCAGTGGTCACACTAATCAACAAGTTGGTATATTGATAAAAGGGATGATGATTTATTGTTGAGGGATAGCCTCCCTTATATACTTTTCTCACTGGTCAAGTGATTACTAATCATGGTGTTCCAGAAGGTTCCAGATATCAATAGAAATCTTAATGACATCAGAATGACCTAAGAATGCTCTAAGTAGGTGCTGGAAGATTCTAAGAGGCACAGCACATCAAACCAATCAGGAATCAGTACCCAGAAACATGTGTAACACAGGGATACCATATATGGTATGGAGATGGAAGGGATGGTGACACAGGTTGATCATTTGTCATGGGTACTGGTGTGGGTGCTTGCCTAATATATATATGCACTTACTGTTAGTAATCTTGCATAAAGTGAGGGATAACTTATGCAATCAGATAAGCAGCTGTGATAGTCAGCCAGCTTATGGGATAGTAACAATCAAGTAAGACAAGTGCAATAAAACTAAAATAAGGGTAGTAGAGAAATAGGGAAGCAGAGAATATGGGAGCAAGCACATCTGTCGGCAGGTGTCACTGTGACCCCACTACATCCACCCCCCTCTCAGCTTTGAGCATGGTGCAGAGCAAACTAATCCAGATGTGCAAAGTTCCTATGCTTGAATAACTCAAGTTGGTTCCCTGCAACTGGTGCTCTCAACTGGGTGTTGTCAAGCTCAGATATGTAATAACTTCCATTTCCAATCACATTGAAAATGAGGTAGGGGCCAGTCCTTTTATTGTCAAACCTTTGACTCCATTGTTTGTGCAAGGTGGAGTCATAGAGTATACCGGGACTCCTACCAATAGTGGTTTTGGTCTTGTTGAGTGTGTCTTGTCAAAGGGCACTTTGTTCTTCAGTTGTGTATCCTTAAGTTGTTCAGCAGCTCTGTTGATATTCAAGTCATGGTGATCAAGTTGCTATATGCAAGTTGCAAGGAGGTCTTCAGTCTGCATATTGGTTCTTCAACTCAATGAGTTCCAAGTGACTATGTTCAACTCAACTGGGAGTATGCAGTCATGTCAATATAGTAGCTTGAATGGTGATAAACAGTTGTTCACTTGGTGGTAGTTCTATCTGCCCAGAGTGCAAGATGTAATTGCTGTGGCCACAGTGTTGTGTTATTCTCACAGGTCTTGACAAGAGAGTTCACCAGTTGTCCATGTCCTCTCTCTATCATTCCATTGGCTTGAGGGTGGTAAGCTGTAGTAAAAGCAATTTGTGTCTTGTACTTTGAGCACAGCTCCTGGATCATTTGGGATGTCATCTCTCCTCTGTCAGCAACAAGTTGTTGGATGCAGCTAAATCTGCAGATAATATCATCAAGTATTATATCTATATGGTATGGCTCTTGTTGTTTGGCAAGGCTTGAGCCTCTGCCCATCCACTAAGGTCATCTCTAGCAACAATCAGATACTTCTTTGATCCTGGTGTTGGCATGTGGGCAAAGTCAATACCAACCTTTTGCCATAGATAGATTGTGTAAGTAGGGTGCAGTAGTTCTTTATAATGCTTAGAGGATCTCTTCTGGCCAGCTGCACATGACTCAACCAAGTATTGAATATTTTAGTGCATGTTTTCCCAGTAGTACCTTGGAGCTGTGGTATTGTAGGTGGCTTCTTGTCATCTATGTCCTCCTGGTTCTCCTTGGTGGATACTTGTTATGTTCAGTTGCTCTTGTGGGGTAGTGACTACTCTTCTTGGCATAAGTCCAGGCTTCACTTGTTTAAAGAGAAGATCATCTTTGAGATAGTAGTGGTGTGCCTTCTTTCTGAGTCTTCTAAACTCCTGAATATCAATCCAACTAGGTTTTTTGAGTGTCCTTAGATATTCCTTGATCAGGCTCCAGGTAGTTCTCTTGGTCTTTGATGGTAATCTCTCAGATCTCTGCATCAATTGTATCATCAAAGTCAGGGTCCAACCCTTCAAATAATTGTGGTCCCTTCCTGGAGAGTGCATCAGCCACAACATTTGTCTTGTTGGGGATATGTCTGACCTTAAAGTCAAACATTTTCAGCCATGCTATCCATTGGTTTGTGGCATCATCAGGTAGGTCAGGCTTGATACTCATTCCTGTAAGTGGCTTGGCATCTGTCTCCAGGATGAAATGTGTCATGTAGAGTTGTGACTTCAGCTTCCTCAGCATCTTCACAACTTGTAGTAGCTCTCTCTTAATCTGCAAGTATCTTTGTTCTCAAGGAGAGAATAGGCAGTTCTCATATCTGCAGGCATAGTGGCTGCCATCTTCATCATCTTGGCCAAGTAGTGCCCCAGCTCCTATAAGGCTTGCATCCACTGTCAAAATAGGTGAGCATTGAGTGCTCTGATAGTCAAGAGGTTTTAGAACCAGTGGAGATACTAAGGCCTCTTTTAGTAATTGCATGGCTTCTTCTTACTCTTCTACCCAGATAAATAGTGTATTCTGTTTCTGAAGTCAGTAGATTGGTTTTGCTATCTCAGAAAATCTTGGGATCCAGATTCTAAAGAGCCTACAAGCTGCCACAAAGCCACAAGCTTGTATTAGATTTGTGGGGGTAGGTCAGTTGCATATTTTTTGTGTGTTGGAGTCTCCAGGTGAACAACCAAAGGTGTTGCATTTTTGTCCAACAACAGATATCTCTGATACACCAAAGCTGCTTTTCTCACTACTCATTGTAAGTCCAGCTTTTTCAATGGCTCTTAATAAGGCATTATTGTCTGAAATATTGTCATAGACAAACTTTCTCACTCTAGGCCTAACTTCAGTGATGTCCCAGATTTTTGGTCCTTTGATGCATATGTCATCAACAAAGACCGCAGGTTTCTCAGGTATAAACAGCTACAGCACATTCACCATGCATCTCTGGAACTAAGCCACGGAGTTTGTAGCCCCTTGGCTGAGTCTTGTCATCCTTAACAGTCCAAATGGTGTCTGGAGTGCAAACATATCTCTTGACGTCTCATCAATGGGGATCTTGTCATATTATGAGTAGAGATTGTATGTTGAGTAGATGGAGTGGCCATCAAAGCTTTCTGCAAAGTCATTAAAAGATGGAGGTATAGCAGCATCTCTGATAGTGACAGCATTTGCAGGTTGCATGTCTTGAATGAATTGGAGCTCTCTGTACTTCTTTTTGGTCACAAACCATCTGTTAGCATAAGGTCCATGGCAAGGTTCTAGGATACCAGCTTCTATATTCTTCTTAAGTAGGTCATGGATATCAGCTTGGAGTCCTCTTGGCAGTGAGTAAGGCTTAAATGACCAGGTGTGTTGGGCACTGTATGAGTCTTGATAGGTTTCTCAACCAATGTCTTTAAGAGTCGCATCTCCTTGTCATTATATGAGAAATGTTGTGTTGTATTATGATTAGTTTGAAGCTTGTTCTACAATGTAGAGGCTAATCAGCAATATACAACAACTTTCAGTATGCCAATACTGAAATAGTTTATTGGGAGTTTGATAGACCAATTGAAGATATAACTTTCACTAGTATCCTCAATCTTAGGCCCAAAAAATATTATAGGCAGTGTTTCTCACTTCTACAGCAGTGTTCTGACCTTCTGTCAACTAATGGGCTAATTTACTTTTATAGTATCTTTTCCTAATTTGAAAGTCATTAGACTTGTTCCATTGTGCCATTGATCATAGTGCCAGAGAGTGCTGTACATTTTGTTATTAATTTGATATTTTAGGGTCATATGCATGTCAATTTTGATCCTAAATTGGCACTGTATGGCACCATCTGGCACTCTGAGGCATGATCAGGCACCATCTGGCATGCTATGGCACTATTGGGCACTATGATCAGCTGGAATGATGGAACAAGTTGATTTTCCTTTATGAGAAAATATTTCTTTATATGGGAATTCTGAACCCCCCTTTAACCTAGAGGGGTGTGTTGTAGAAGTCCCTAAAGCGGTCTTTAGACCTAAAGGGGTGTCTAAAGCAGTGTCTTTAGAGTAAAGGGGTTTCTTGTAGTGGTCTCTAAAGTGGATTTTACGCTACAGGGGTGCCTAAAGGGCTTCTTTTGAGTAAAGGGGTTTCTTAAAGGGGTCCCAAAGGTATCTTTAGACTAAAGGGGTGTCTTCAGGGTAAAGGGGCTTCTTAGAGAGGACTTTTCCAACCAAAAACTGGTAGTTTCTTGTAGAACTTAGAATGGATTCTTGTGAGCTTTGCAGTCTCTTTACTGATGTAGTACCAATCAAAGTCAGAATACTCAAAAGTGCAAGTGATGCAGGGGAAGTTGTATAACCTTTAAACTGATAATTGTAGTGTGGAGATTCTCAAAAGAAAGGCTCCCCTTTATTTTTCAGCTGGGGATGTCATATATATGAAATTTCTCAAGGATCAAATTTTTTGGGCAATTGCGCAAGCATTACACGTGATACAATGCTACAAATTTGCAGTGAAACAGATTGGACATAGGCGCAGCACCTGTGAAAATATCATGTGATATGGTTGGCTGGCTCAAAAGTAACATGCAATCAAAGTTACCATAGTAATCCTAGCAATAGTGGCCTAGTATATATAATAATTGAACTCTTTTGGCCATAACTCCTTGAGTACTGCTTCTAGTGAGCTTTAATTCAAAACATGTGTTGGCTACTGCATGCTCTGTATAACATAATAATCATGGACTGATTACTTGTCTGGGCTTGGAGTATTTGTCCTTCAAGGTTAGAATTTCTTGATCTCTCACTTGAGTGTTACAATAGCAAAAAGCAAAATAAAGAAATACACTTGTTCTGCTGGATAGTGCCACATCCAGATTGATCTGGCACTATTTGGCACTATAACTTCTACCATCATGCCAGTGGTAGGATATAGTTACTGGTAATTTTAATAAATCTTACTTACGTTGCTCAGAATAGTGCTTTTCTTACTTTATTTACTCTTCATAAAATGTATACATCATCTGTGGCACCAGTGCAGCCATTTGATTTGATATGTACCCATATGATTGGTTGCATGCTAACTATGCCACCTTGTCCAATCACTAGGATCAGGGATTTACTTGCTTAATGGGCAAAATGGGATATTTGATTGCAAATCAGGTAGCTTGTGTATTAGTCAAAGAGCCAATTGGGGGCTGAAAGCTTCAGGATACTTTTGGACCAATTAACCACTGAGATACTATGCAATTGGAGTGATGGTAACCAAGATGGTAAGTATCAGTGTATTTTATAGCGTGATATGCATTTATTCCCATTTACATTGAAGAAACATTTCCAAATACTGGATTTTACCTACTATAAAAGTGGTATTCAATTGCACACATGATGCAAATATCACAAGTGGGTGCAATCATTTGTGCCCACCTCATTGTGTCAGATTGTGTCATAGTGTGCAAGATTGTCTCACATGGTGCAAAATTGTCCAAGAGCAATTCTGCCTACTGGTAGCTACAATATCATGCCCAATTGTTCTTAGAGACTGCAGATTGCGCTGCGCACCCTGGCATGCCACAATGGAACAAGTCTGATGAGTGCAATATTGGTTTTGAGATATTGTAGTAATGGAATACTTTCCATTACCACATAAAACCTTATCATGTCTTTTCAGGGTTTCTTCAAATAATAAGATCTCCTCTGGTGTTAGGTTTCCATCACCAATAATATGTTGCCTAAGTCTCTCAGGTGTAAGTTGTATATCTTCTGGTGCTTCTTCTGGTGACCTGATATAATCAGCAGGTTGAGATCCATCAGTCAATGGTAAAGTGATGGTCTAATCTTCTGCTCTACTGTCTTGTATATTGTTCAAACCATAGCTGTCTGCTCCTGTATATCTAATGAGCAGCTCCAAATGTTGGGGTGTATATTGTCAGGCTCCTCATCTTCTTCCATAACAAGATGTGTCCTCTGGTAAGCAGTATGTGTCCTCTTATTGCTGGGTGTTACAACACAGAACATTGACTGTAACCCAGGGTTTGATCCTTTTATGGTGTACCACACTGACATATTGGAATAATTGGTAGTTGTAGCCTTAGTACTGAAAGAACGCTATGCAATAAATCCTGGCCCAATTGCAACAGTGACTCCAGATCCTTAGCCATAAGCAACAAATAATGACTACCAATAGCGCAGAACTGGCAAACCCCTGTCAACAGTGCCTTTAGTGTGAAGGTGAACCAATACTATGATAGATTCAATGAAAACCTGGGAGCTTAGCACTTTCAAATTGAAGAAACTTTTAGGGCTAAAGGAGTTGCCCCAAAGTGCTAGTAGCATTATGCAGCTTCTTTGCAGAAGTAGCTTTGCAGTAGAATCACAACAAGATCAGGTCAGCCACTACAATAGGATATTATACTATTTCTGCCTAGGATGAGTATGTGCTTGAAATTCATGAGGCTTTTGAGCCTCTGCACCAGCAGATTCTACTATCAAGGAAGCTCAAAACACTCAGACAGGAAGGAATGGTTCAAGAATAAATCTATGAATGTAGATGTCTTTTTTGACAAATTAGAAAACTGGACCCCCTGGATCGAGTAAAATACTTTGCTGATGGGTTGAACAAAAGAACTTACAAGGAATTGAACTAGCAAAGATCTCAGAATATTGAAGAAGCCATCAAGGTACCATTGACTACAACTCAACTATGCTTGGAGTAGGAAAGTTTTAAGTGACTAACCACAGAGGTTACAATTGCTATGAAAGAAGACAACATGAAGCAGTGCCAATGGAAATGAATGCTATGCAGGAGAATCTCACTTTAAAGGAAGGAAGACAAAGGTACTTTGTTATAATTACCACCATCAAGTGCATATCTCAATGTACTGCCCTCAGAGAAGAGATAGACACTAGTGAACAAGAACCATCAACTGCATTGAAGTGCTTGAGCATAGTAACATGGAGGATGAGCTTGAAGAGACTCAGAACTCACCTTCCATGTGACACAGGAATACTTATTCCACATAACCTTGAACTCAGGAAAGCTATTGTACTTGAATGGAGTACTTGATGGTGTACCTGCCAAGGTTATGACTCACTCAGGAGCATCACACTAACACATGTCAGAGGAATTAGCCTTGAAAGCCAGTATCAGCTTGGAACCCACTAAATAAACCTCAGTGTCTTCAGCTAATGGGAGCTTTCTTGTATCAACCATATTACTCAGCTAGTGAAAATGATAATCAACAACAATGAAGAAGACCAACAGGCCTATACATATGGGAACTGCAAGTTTGATCTTGTACCTGTGAAAATGTGGCTATCTAGTTGTAATCCATCAATCAACTGGAGAACCCAAGCCACCCAGATCTAAAAGACAAGTAGAATTATGGCCCTTACCTGCCAGACTGAATTTTGACTTGGTCAAAACCAGTGGGCATGAAATTTGTGAAGTAAGCAAAATAAAGCTCAATAGAGCATTTAGAAAAGGTACCTGGATGCTCCTCATGGTACTATTACAGGAGGATCTGTTGCAATTTATGAAGTGATTTGGATATAAGGAACTTATCAAGAAATAGTATTAATAATTGATCTGTTGCTTATTAATAAAGAAGCTCAGTATTTATACCTTTGTAGAAGTAATACAGCTGTAACACTAAGTAAGGAGGGTTTCTCAATATTCAGAAGTATTCTGTAACAGTTTCAGGATTAGTACATAATGTTTGGTAATAGTGCTAATTTGATCCTGACTTTAGGGGAATAATCACAAGATCACAGATCTGAGATCAGTGACAAAGTTAGAGCTGCAAATTAGTCCCACAGTGACCAAGACTAGTCCAGAATTGTTAGGTATATTTTTAGCTGCAGAATGATACCAAATAGTCCAATATTTCAGCAGGATCCCTCAATTTTAGAATTCAGAAGGGATTACTTAGATGCATTTCTTGATGAGCTTCTAAGCCTAGTGACATACATCATGCCATTGAGACAGGAGATAGCCCTTCAGTAAGCAAGACCTCTCACAGTATGAGTCCATTCAAATATGAAGAGATGAAGAGACATATAGAGCAGTTATTGGACTAAGGATATATCAGACCCAGCAAGTCACCTTGGAGAGCAACAGGGCATTTTGTGAAAAAGAAGAATGGAACACTAAGGATGTGCATTAATCACAGAGCCCTTAACTCAGTTACCATTAAGAGTAAGTACCCAATACCTTGGATTGATGAGCTCTTGGACCAACTCATGATACTCAAGAAAGACAACACCCTGATATATGGCATACCCAGTGAGACTGCCTTTCAGATATTCAAGAATGAACTTGCAAAGCTACCAAGCTTGAGAATTCCAGATCTCAGAAAAGAATTTATTCTGTGGGCAGGTGCTTCAGATTACACCATTGATGGTGTACTCAGCCAAGAACAGGAGAAATAGGTTTACCAAATTGCTTTAGAATCAAAGAAAAAGAACTCAGCAGAACAAACTCTACATTGCATGAGAAAGGAGATGCAACATTGAAGGAGTCAAGTCAATTGTTAAGACTGAACATGCCATACTCAAGTATATACTTACTCAGAAGGTGCTATCCAGAAGAATGACAAGATGGAGTGAATACATTCAGCAATTTGATTTGAAGATTGCCTACTGCCCTGGGAAAAACATCACAGTAGCTGATGCCTTATCAACATTAGAGCATGTTGCACAACTCAACTAGGTGCATGAATCAGATTGGCCTAGCCTATTACCAAAGTACTTGCAGGACAAAGCCATTCCTAATAAGGTGGATGAAGAGATTAAGAGGATAATCTGGGATGAAGCCAGCATATTTGTAATACAGGATGAAGCACTCTAACATACTGTTGATGGAAGCCCTATTGCCTGTTGCCCTTATATTGCTTGCCTGGATTTGATACATAAGCTACACAATGGATATAGACATCTTGGAATTGAAGGAACATATGGCCTTGTGAAAGCCAGAGCATGGTGGGTCAATGCACCATGAAAACTGACCAGTCCTCCCTCCAGTATATATTTACTCAGAAAGTACTCTCTAGAACAATGACAAGATGCAGTTAATACACTCAGCTACTTAACTCCAAGATTGTATATTGCCCTGAGAAAAAAAGGTTGCTGTTGCTTTATCAAGACTACAATAAGTTGCACAACTAAACTGGGTGAATGAATTAGATAGGCCTAGCATATTGCAAAAGTATTCAGAGGACCAACCCAATCCTACTGAGGTGCATGAAGAGATCATGAAGATGATCCAGGATGAAGCCTGCAATCTTGTAGTACAGGATGAAACATGCAACCAAATTGTTGATGGAGGCCCCATTGCTTATTGCCCTTATATTGCTCACCTGGATAATTCATAAGCTACACTATGGACATGCACATATTTGGATTCAAGGATCCTTTAGTCATGTAAATGCAGAGCATAGTGGCCCAGGATGAAACATGATATTGAGAAGCCAATGGAAACATGCTCCAATTACCCACTCTACCAAGACAACCACACAGTATTCCTGAACACTTTCCCTTGTATCCTGTAGGACCACCTTAAACATGGGGTACTGACTTTATTGGAAGATTGCCAACCACCAGGAAATGCAACCATTGGATTATAGTAGTACTTGACCATGCTACTAAATGGTCAGTGGCTGACACTGTACTTGTAGTCAGTAAATAAGAAGTTGCAAGCTTCATGTAACCTGCAATCCTCACAAAGCTTGGATGTTCTCACAAGACTTCATCTAATAGAGGAGCAAATTTTATGGCAAAGACATTGGAAGTTTACCTGGAAACGCAGCAGATCAAACACTTGAAATCCTTGACACATCACCCTAGAACTACTGGGGTCACTGGGCAGTTTAATGAGTAATTTGGAAAAATGCTGACCAAGCATGCAAATGGAGTTGTCAGTAAATGGGATGATTATATAAACCAAGCACTTTTGCCTGCATGGGTAGAGTGCACAACACCATTCAACAACTACCATTTTGCTTAGTATATGGATGTTAACCAAGGAATCCAGCAGATTGCTCACAATCTAAGCTTTTGGATGCCTTAGAAGATGAGTTCAGTCATCCATGTAGGCACCGGCAACTAGAACAAAGACACCAAGAGGCACAGATCATAGTGTCTCACGGTGCAGAAAAGATGAAGCAAAGATTTGATAAGACTATATGACCAGAAGCATTGAAAGCAGGGAATTTTGCATTACTGAGAAACAATACTTGGAAGAAGTTTGAACCACAATGAATGGGACCAAACAAGATCATCAGAGAAAGTCCATTTGTAGCTTACCAACAAGTGGACAAACAAGGTAATATCCAGGAATATTTAGTTCTTAGAGCCGGACTCAAGCTTTCAATAGTTGCTGATAATACTGAATCAACAAGATATTTGTATCACAAGAAGAGATTCAAGAGAGCCATCTCAACTTTAGTAGGGGAAAATGTTGTGATCTACTGCTTGGATGGGTAGGGTAGATCTGTTTTGAGTCAAATTAATTAGTTTATAATTGGCATGTCAGCATACAATTGCTGTCTATCAAATTAATAGTATTAGTCAGCAAATGATTCAGCTGATCTTTATCAGATAGGAATAGGACTATTGAGTAAGATCCAATTGAGTGAGTGTGACGCAATCAAATGAACCATTGGCCATAACCATATTAGGAATTACAATTAGTCAGCAATTGATCTTGCAAAATGTGTACAGGAAGCTGCTGGAACTGCAATAAAAATTAGTTCAAATTTTAGTCAATACAATATCAGCTAGACTTCCTATCCCTCTACAATACCAGCTAAATCCCTATTCCTCTACAACATGTATATCAACACTAGTAACATAAGCAGGAAAGGAAGTGGAGTCCAAAAGAACAACAGAAGAAGTTGAATAGTTTCAAGAGAAGTAAGAAGCCTTTAGTGCTCTATGTATTATTGTGTAGGATCCCATTGTTTGACATATTGATGCTTCTAATACTGCTAAAGTAGTGTGGGAATTGTAAGCGAAGATCTTCAGAGTAATGTTAGCATCAAGCATAATATATTCAAAAAGCAAGTTCTTCAAAATGAGGAAGAAGCCAGATGATGACATGCTACAAATCATTACCAGAATGGTGACACTTGCAGAAGGATTTTAAATAATTAAGACTGGTGTAGATGACAACAAAAAGGTACACTGTCTGCTTTGCAACTTACCTGACAAGTGTGAGCCACTCATACTTTGCTTGGAATATAGCTAAGATAATCCAATCTTGGACTACATGAAAGGAAGACTTCTTAAAGACCATGGACCCAATGGCCAAGCAGAGAAAATAGGAGACAATACATTACTTGGTTGACAAAGGCACGCAGAAGTGAAGGGAAAGCAACAGATCTAAAGAGAACCAGATTGCTGCAAATACTGTAGGAAGCCAGGATTGCAGCAGATAAACCATCCAACTACAGATAAATAGTATATGTAGCTATACTGCTACAAGTCTTGGTATAAGAGTTGTAGAGGAATAGGGAGTTCAGGTAGTTTTGTATTCACTAAAACTTGAACTGATTTCTATTAAGGTTCCAGCATCTCCTTGTATACCTTTTTGCCAGATTAATTGCTGACTAACTGTATTTCCTAATGTAGGTTGTGGCTGATGCATATTTAATGCATCATCATCACCAATAAGATCCTACTTATTACATCAATTCCTGTCTGATAAGGATCTGCTGATTCATCCGCTGACAAATGCTACTGACTTAATATATAATACTGATATACCAATAGGCTAAATATATAACTAATTAATTTGACTAAAAACTGATCTAATTTAAGCAATCAAGCAGTAGGTCATAACATTCTCCCCTACTAAAGTTGAGAGGGTTCTCCTGAATTGCCTTTCTTTTGATACCAATATCTTGATGGTTCAGTATTGTTGGCAAATCTTGCAAGATTGAGTCAGTCTCTATGAGCTAAATCATCTCAGCTATTCCCTTGTTTGTCCACTAGTTGTGCCTCTTTATGTCTTTGTTGCAGATGCTGGCATCTACTTGGCTGACTAAGTTCTTGTTCTAGGGTGTCTGTAAGCTTTGGTTGTGTGAGATCTCCTGGAATCCTTGGTTCTCATCCATACACCAAGTAAGATGGCAATTGTTGGGTGGTGTTGTGTACTCTCACTCTGCATGCAAAGAGTGCTTGGTCTATATACTCATACCATCTACTGACAGCTCCATTTGCATACTTGGTCAGCATTTTTGCAAATAATCCATTAAACTGCTCCGTGACTCCATCAGTCCTAGGGTGATACGCCAAGGTTTTCAAGTGTCTGATGTGCTGCATTTCCATGTAAGCTTCTAATGTCTTTGCCATAAAGTTTGCTCCTCTATCAGATAAGATCTACTCAGGACATCCAAACTTCATAAGGATTTCATGGTCAATGAAACTTGCAACTTCTTGTTCACTGGCTACAGATACTGCTTCAGCCACTGGCCATTTGGTGACATGGTCAATTGCTACTAGGATCCAAATGTTGCATTTCCTGGTAGTTGGCATTCTTCAAATATATGCCATACCCCATCTTTCAAATGGTCTAACTGGCTCCAAGGGAAATAGTTCAGCAATTTTCTGTGGTTGGCCTTGGTTGATTTGGCAATTTAAGCATGTTTTCACTAGCTTCTCAATGTCTTGTTGCATCTTGGGTCACCATGCTCTGGCTTTCACATGGCCAGAGGTTCCTTCAATTCCAACATGTCCATATCCACTGTGTAGCTTATGTATTGAAATCAGCCAAGCAATATAAGGGTAACAGGCAATAGGGCTTCCATTTACAATTTGGTAGAGAGCTTCATCCTGTATCACAGATTTGCTGGCATCATCCTGGTATATCATCTTAATCACTTCAACCACCTTATTAGGAAAGGCTTTGTTCTGCAGGTACATTGGTAATAGGCTAGGCCAATCTGATTCATGCACCAAGTTAAGTTGTGCAACGTGTTCTAATGTCAATAAGGCATCAGCAACTGTGATGTTTTTCCCAGAGCAGTAGGCAATCTCCAAATCAAATTGCTGAATGTATTCACTCCATCTTGTCATTGTATTAGAGAGTACCTTCTAAGTAAATATATACTTGTGGAGGCATGCTCAGTCTTCACGGAACATTTGACTCCTTCAGTATAGCATCTCCATGTCTTTAAACGGTGTTCTATAGCAAGCATCTCCTTCTCATGCACTGGATAGTATTGTTCTACTGGGTTCAGTTTCTTGGATTCAAAGGCAACAGGGCAGTTCTTTCCCTTGTGTTCTTGGCTTGGTACTCCATCAATTGCATAATATGAAGCATCTGTGCACATAGTTAACTCTTTTCTGAAGTCAGGTATTCTTAAGCTTGGCAGCTTAGCAAGTTCATTCTTGAGCATCTGGAAGGCTGTCTTACAAGCTATGTCCCACTTATTGGTATTGTCTTTCTTGAGGATATCAGTAAAAGGGGCTGCAATACTCGAAAGGACTAGGCAAATCTCTGATAATAGGAAACCATTCCAAGGAATGATCTGAGTTCCAATATGCTAAGGGGCTGCTTCATATTCTTGATAACTTCAACCTTCTTGGTCTAAGGTCACTCCTGTGCTAGTCACTATGTATCCCAGATATTCAATGTGTTCCTTGAAGAATTCACACTTGGCTAGCTTGTCATATAATCTGTTCTCTCTTTGCTTCTTCAAGACCTTTTCAATGTGCGCCATGTGATCCTCATCTGTCTTGCTGTATATCAATATGTTGTCTAAGTAGATTATCACAAACTTGTCTAAGTACTCCTGGAAGTAGGTCTGCATCAGGGTCATGAATCTTGCAGGGGCATTGGTGAGGTCAAAACTCATGACTATGTACATGTAATATCCATATCTGGTCCTGAATGCTGTCTTTGGGATGTCTTCTGGCTTTGCCCTAATCTGGTTGTATCCTGACATGCGGTCAATCTTGCTGAATATAGTGGCTCCATTGAGCTGGTCCAAAAGCTCATCAATCCTAGGTATGGGGTACTTATTCTTCACAGTAACTGAGTTAAGAGCTCTGTAGTTGATGCACACCTCAAGTGTTCCATCCTTCTTCTTCACAAAAAGTACTGGTGCTCCCCATGGTGACTTGCTGGGTCTGATATATCCTTGTTCCAATAACTGATCTATTTGTCTCTTCATCTCTTCCAATTCCATTGGACTAATTCTGTAAGGTGTCTTACTCACTGTAGGGCCATCTCCTATGTCAATGGCATGATCCACATCTCTGACTGCTGGTGGGCTTACAAGTTCATCTGGATATATATCTGAGTATTCCTTCAAAAGAGTCTGGACCTTCTTGGGCACTGAAGTAGAGGAATCCTCCTGTAATTCTGCCATGAGGAACATCTGAGTGCCTTTTCTAAGTGCATTGCAGAACTGTGTCTTGCTAAGTTCACTTGTTTCATGCATGCTGGAATTGACCAAGTTGAAATCCAGTCTAGCAGGTAATAGCTCATAGGTCTTGTTGTCCTGGATCTGAGTAGCATGGGTTCTCTAGTCAATTGATGGATTACAATAAAATAGCCAGGTTTTTCCCAGTACAAGGTCCAACTTGCAGTTCCCAAATATTTAGGCCTGTAGGTCTTCTTCATAGTCATTGATCTTGATCTTTATGGGCTGAGTAATATGGCTGATAATATGAGAGTTCCCATCAGCTGTTGAGACTGAAGTTGATTTGGCGGGTTTTGAGTTGATTCCTGCTTTCAAAGCAAATTGCTCTAGCATGTACTAATGCAATGCTCCTGAGTCAATCATGATCTTTGCAGGTACTCCATTGATTACTCCATTCAAATATAATAGCTTTCCTGAGTTTGAGGTCATCTAGGATAGGTATTCTTCTGTTGCATGGAAGGTGAGTTGTGAGTCTTCTTAAAGTTCATCCTGCATGTTACTATGCTCAAGGGCTTCAATGTGGTTGAAGGTTCTTCATGGCTGGTGTCCATTTCTTTGTTGAGGGCAGTACTCTGCAATAAGTCCCTGCTGGTGGTAATTGAAGTAAAGTCCTTTCTTCTTACATTCTTTTGTGGTAGGACTCTTCTGCATAGTGTCTATTTCCATTGGCACAGCTTCTGATTGTCTTCTTTCATAATGAATGTAGCCTCTCTGACTATTCATTGTGGGCTTCCTAACTCCAAACATTGCTGAGTCACAGTCAATGTCAATCTTGATGGCTTCTTCAATAGTCTGGGGTCTTTGATAATTCACTTCCTTGCAAGTTCTTTCTTTCAACCCTTCAGTAAAGTGTTCCACTTGATCCTGGGGGTCCATTCTTTCAATTTGTTGAAGTAGACATCTATATTCATTGATGTACTCTTGCACCATTCCTTTCTTTCTGCATATCAATGATCTACTGATCCAATAGATAACACTGATATATTGATAGGCTAAACATATAACTAATTGATTTGACTAAAAACTGATCTAACTTAAACATTCAAGCGGTAGGTCATAACAGTACAACAGAGTTTAGGTAACCAAAGTAATGAATATTATATTGACTCTGGAGCAGCACAGCATATTTATGGTAGAAAGGGGTGGCTTAGCAACTCAAAGACTATTCCTGTAAGCAAAGCTAAGCTAAGCAACAACTCTGCACTGGAAGCTACCACCAGCAAGTCTATACAGGTTACTATAAATAATATCTCAGGTGCAATAAGAGCAAAGTTGACTGACATACTCTATGTGCCTGGCAGAGCCAAGAATCCACTCTCAGTGAGTAAAGCAACCTTTTGGGGACTGCAAACTGCTTTTACCAATCTGAGCTGCTCAATGCTGCATGAGAATGGATACATACTAGCTTTCGGAATCTTATATTACAATATATACAATGTACAACCCAAGATCATTGTAACTCAGTATGTCAACATTGCTGGAACAGATGTACTAACTGGAATATGTGGCGTAGGAAGCTAAAGAACATTGGGGAACAGAAAACTAGCCAATTGGTGGAAAATCAATCTGATATGCCCCTGAATTACTCACTTCTAATTAAATTGAGTGTCTGTAAGGGATTTTCATATGGCAAACAAGATAGGTGGCAATTCAGCAGCTTATGAGGCATTAACACTGCTGATTTTTAGGCTATTATGCACCCAGTCATACATGTGTCCATAAGAGCACTGTGAACTGGAGCCAAAGGATACTCTATGAAGTACATTGATGAAAAGTCAATAAATTTATTGTTGTATTGCCTCAAGACAAAATTAAGTCATTAGAGATGTTTGAGCACTTCAAGAACATGACAGAAACACAAACTGGGTGTAAATCAAAGGTACTTTGAAGTGACAGTGGAGGGCAATGCTGCCTTAAGGAGTGTTCAGAGTACTGCTGAATTACTCATAGACTTCAACACACCACTGATCCACATGCTCCACATGCTCCACAGAAAAATGGACCAGCAAAATGTAAAAATGGAATGTGTCATCCTAGTTGTTTTGGATTAATTAACATATATTGATTCAATACATTTGACTCTGACTGGGATATTGAAACTTTTAAATTTTTTGAATCCATTTAGTTTCCATGAAAATATGCAATTGGATCAGCAAATCAGACATCATAAGTCATAACAATTAGACTAACATGCTGGATGATAGTCTAATTTGGGCTAGAAAAAGACATGAATATCAACTGTTACGTGTACAGGAATACCCAGTTGGGGAATATTACCTTTATGCAATAAGGTATAAAATACAATATGTATGAATAATGACCAAGATCTATGTATTCCTGTTAATGTTGCACTCTGTCTGCAAGTCAGTTGCAGCAGAGTTAAATATTTGTCTTTTACAAAAGCCCAATTAGACAAAAATACAATTGGTGATGTGATGGAAGACATATTTGAGTATTAAAATAGGCGGGAATAAGTATTATATCCTGGATCTAATCTTGTTTTTGATTTAATCAACAGGTGGGCACTCAGTTTTTAAATTTCTAGTATTAATGTACCCAAAAAGTCCCTGAGGGAGGTTGCAACAGTAGTGTTACGGTTGATCTAGTAGAGATGGGATGATCTTTGCTACATGAAAAGGGAATGGACTACAAGTTATGGGCTGCATTTGCAGCTACCATGGTATACATCATAAATAGGTGCCTGCCAACAGTGCTACATGCTGTAACTCACTTCAAAGCATACTCAGGCAAAACACTAGAACTCCATCACCACATGATCTGTGGCATTGATGTTTTCTATCACATACCTGACAAAAAACACACAAAGTTGGATGCAAAGAGTAGAAAAAGGATTGTTCTTGGCTAATATGAAGATACCAAAGGGTATAAAGTGTATCATGGCAGTATTAAGAAGCTGATCTAGAGCAGGTACATTGCAATTGAGGGAATACTGGTTAGAGTGCAACAGAGAGCATTGGACAGCTACTTCATAATGCAATCACCACTAATGAAGAAGGCAAATACCCAATCCAGCCAGGTACACAAGATAACACTATCAGTTCCAGATCAGATTAGATTATCCCAGTTAGAAGAACTACCAGAGTCAGAAAAGCCCTGATATTCAAGTGGCAGACATTTAATGGCCATGAGATGTATATCTTTCCTTGTATGCCAAACCTCAAAATCTAGAACAATCAATACAAAGTCCAGTTGCATCTATGTGGCAACTAGCCATGCAGGAAGAGTAGTAATCACTGATCAAGGCAAAAATGTGGGAACTGAATGATTTTTCAAATGGGAAATGTTGAAATATTTGACTATTTGGTGCCATTCAGCAGCTAAAGATTTACTCAACAGTTCTAGGCTAGTCTTGGGCACTGTAGGACAAACTCATGGCCCTAACTTTGTATAAATACTGATCCTCTTTATGAATAAACAACAGTTCAACTATTTCCACTATATCTTGATAAGTTCATTATATCCAAATCACTTCTTATATTGCATCAGGTTATGAGCTCCAATTGCCTGAACTTATTCTAAAGATCACCTCTACCAGCTAACAGAAGATTACCAACTTCTTTCCTGTAAAGGAGAGGTATGATGGAAAGAACCACAGACTTTGGAAAATCAAGATCCAGATCCACCTTGAGGAAAGAGAGCTTTCCAATATGGTAACAGGAAAAGAAGTTGAGCCCTCAGGAACAGCTGAAGAAGTGGAGAAGTTTCAAGAGAGGGAGAGAGATGCCACGCAAGTGAGCCAACATGCATTTACAAGGAGAATCAAAGTTGTATTTCAATGGCTAGGAATCCTACTAATCATGTCAGAGCTAAGCGCATAGATATACAACACCGCTTTTTTAGGGAAGCTATAGAAGATAATTTGGTAGAGCTAGTTTACTGCCCAATTGCCACAATGGTGGCAGATATATTGACAGAACCATTAGCTGGGCCACAATTTGTACATTTCAGAGAGGAATTATAATGAAGATGTTATTTAGTTGAGGAGAAGTGTTGAAATATTGGACAATTTGGTATTATTCAGCACCCTAACTTTACTTGACAATCCTGGACTAGTCTTGGGCATTGTAGGGCTAACTTAGAGCCCTAAACTTGCCACTTTCTCAAGATCTATGATCCACTGATTATTCCCCTATAATCAAGATCATTTTATCACTTTACCAAACATTATGCACTAACCCCAAAACTGTTACAGAATGTGCATGAGTTTTGGGAAGCGCTCCTTATCAAGTGCTACAGTTGTATTAATTCTACAAAAGTATAAATGCTGAGCATTCTTAGGCATACACAGCAGTTCAACTATTTTCACTATTTCTTGATAGAGCCTGTATATAGATATTACTTCTGAAATTGCAACAGGTTATGAGCCCCAATTGCCTTAATCTACTCAAAGATGACATCTACCAGCAGACAAAACAATACAAATGTTTTTCCTGCCAAGCAAAGATTTATGGGAATAACTATAGACCTTGAAGAAGTAATATGCAAATCTATATTGAGGAAAGAAAGCTTTGCAATATAGTAACTGGAAGAGAAGGTGAGAAGATAATCTGACTTGAGACTTTGTCAAAGGAGGACTTCTTTGTGAAGAACTCAGACATAATGATTAAGAAGCAAAAATAGAAGTTAATACTTTCTCCAGCTCAGAAAGGCACACAGAAAAGAAAGGAAAGCAACAAAGCCAAAGAGAACCTGGTTGCTGAAACTACTGTAAGCAGCCAGTACATTGGGCAAGAGGATACATAGAGAAACAAGCAGATAAAAAACAGTAACTAGAGCAGGCAAACCATGTAACTGCTAATTAACAGTTATTTGTAATTGTACAAGAAAGTGCAAGTAACCAAACAATGAATGGTGCATTGACTTCAGAGTATCACAGCATATTTGCAGTATATATAGCGGCTCAGCTACTTGAAGACTACTCCTGTAAGAAAGGTTTATCTGGGAAACAACTCTGCACTGGAAGCTACCTCCAGTGGGTCTATACAGTTAAATATGAGTGATATCTCAGGGGTAACAACAGCCAATCTCACTGAAGTGCTCTATGTCCCAGCAATAGCTACAAACTTATTCTCCAGTCAGTAATGCAACTACTCAGGGACTAAAATTTGTTTTACTAAGCTGAGCTGCTTGATATTGAGTGAAAATGGACAAAATCTAACTTTGGGAATCAGGGATCACAATATATACAGGTTATAATGCAGGATCATTGTTCCTGAGTATGTCAAACTTTGCTTAATTAATGAAACAAGCTAGGAGATGTGGTGTAGGAGGTTAGAGCACATTGTGGAACAGACATGCGCTAATTGGTGAAGAATCACCTTGTTTTAGGCCTAATTTGCTCAGTTCTGGTCAAATTGAGTGTCTGTATGGGATGTTTATATGGTGATTGAGCTAAGCAATGTTTCAGGAGCTTGGAAGGCACCAGCACCACTGAAAATTGGCTGTTGTGTGCTCAGACATATGTGGTCTCATGAGAACACTGACCTTGAGTCCAAGAGGTGCTCTATGATGTTTATTGATGACAAGGCAAGATATACATGGGTGCACTTCCTCATGACAAAGGATGAGGGTTTTGAGAGATTTAAGCACTTCAAGAACATGACAGAAACACAAACTGATTGTAAATTGATGATACTACTAAGTGACAATGGAGGGGAATACTGCTTAAAGGAGTTTGCAAAGTACTGCATATCTACTGGTTTGCTGGAGCAGACTACAGTTCCACATGATCCACAGCAAGATGGAGAAACAGAATATCAAACAGAATAATAGTAGAGATGGGAAGATCCATGCTACCTGATAAGGGAATGGACTACAGGTTTTTAGCTGAATCTGTTGCCACCACAGGTTACACCAAGAATAGATGCCCAACAACAGCACTATGTGACTCAACACTCTCTGAAATATACAGGCCAAAAACCAGACCTCTGGCATATCAGGATCTTTGGCAGTGATGTTTTTATCACATCCCTGACAATAAACACCTAAAGTTGGAACCAAAGAGTAAGAAAGGGATCTTTTTTAGGCATTGTGAGGATACTGCAGGGTATAGAGTGTACAATGGGAAAGTTAAGAATATGATCAAGAGTAGGGATGATGTATTTCAGGGGAGTCTCAGATCAGAAGGCAACTGAAATCATTGCTAAAGGTGCATAGTTTAGCATTAGGTATGAGTAGTATGTTGCAACTCAATAAATCAACAATCAATATCATGTATATTGCCTCATGCTCCATTTCACTTCCAATGTATCACTCTAATACTAACAGATATGTACCTAATTCAGCCAGATAAGGAAGATAACTTTACCAATTTCAGATCAGTGCAGATTAGCCTTGTAAAGAGAACTACCAGAATAGAAATGATGCTGGATCCTGGTGCCAGACGTGTAATGATCATGAAGAAGCTTATTTTGCCTTATGTGCACAACCTCAGATTCCAGAACAGGCAATGAAAAGCCCAGATGTTTCAGTGTGGCAACAAGCCATGCAGGAGGAATACCAATCACTGATTAGGGCAAAAACATGGGAACTGGTAGATTTGCAAAATGAGAGAAAGCCAACATGATGTAGATGGCATCTCCAGGAACAAGATAACCTCAGTTGGTACTCTTGATAAGTACAGGCTAAATTGGTGGCCAAGGACTATTCCCAGCTCCATGGACTAGACTTTGAGGAGACTTTTGCTTTAGTTGCAAAGTTCAACATCATTAAGACAGTTTTAGCCCTGGCAGCTGTATACAGTCAAGATCTACACCAAATGGACATCAAAATAGCCTTTCTTAGTGGAGATCTGCAGGAGACTATATACATGGAGTAACCAGATGGTCTTACTAATCCAAGAGGCCCTTATAAGGTGTGCAGACTTAGGAGATTGTTGTATGGGCTTAAGCAGGCACCTAGAGCGTGCTATAACACAATTGACACATATCTAGAGGAGATTGTGTTCATTCATAGCACTGCAAGTCAGAGTATATGTATGTGAGAGCTCAAAAAAGGTGTAGTAGTCCTAGTTCTGTATGTGGACAACCCATTAACGGCTACAAGTGACCAGGAAGCCCTTAAACAGACAAAATCTGATCTCCTCAGCAAGCTTGAGATTGAAGAACTTGAAAATTGAGCTAATTTGTAGAAATTGAAGTCAAATTCAACATACCTATGCAGAAAACTGTGCTGAATCTGTCTGAGTACATCAGGGATACTCTTAGACACTTCAACATGTAAAATTGCAAGCCTGCAGTTACCCCAATGGACAATAGCCTAAAACTAAGCAAATCTCAGCCAGTTTCAGGTGAAAAAGGCTCAAATATGGAGCAAAATGTTCCCTATCAATGAATGGTTGGTAGCCTCATGTACCTAATGGCATATATATATCCAGATATTGCAATGGCAATTGGAATAGTTGGTCAATTTATGCATAATTATGGATCAAATCAGAGTACAGCAGATAAGTGGTTGTTGGGATATCTTCAAGGTACCACAAATATAGTACTGAAATACTCTGGAGCCACCAATAGGCAAAAATTTAATAGCTATAGTGACTCAGATTGGGGTAGGGATCTCAGTGACAGACACTCTATTACTGGGTATGTATAATGTTATGCTGGTGTAGCTATTACTTGCAATTGCACAAAACAGCCAACTGAAACGTGAACTGCTTTTTACTGATGTTCTAGTAGTTCCTTATATAGGTTTTGCCAGATATATTGCTGACTAATGGTATTTCCCAATGTAGGTTGTAGCTCATGACTCAAATGATTGCATAATCATCACCCAATAATATGATGCGTAATATATCTATTTCTGTATGATATGGATCTGCTGATTCATCTGCTGACTACTACTGCTGATCTGATGGATAAAACTGATATACTGATAGGCTAAACATAAACAATTTGATTTAATTAACAACTGATAAAACTTAAACATTGAAGTGGTAGATCATAACAATGGCATCAATTGGTGAGAACTGCAGCCTTACTCTCACACCTCCCTGTTTTAGGCTTGGGCAGACCTTTTTCTTACTCCCTTTAACTTCATGACTGCAAGGTGTTTAACTGTAATTTGGACTGAGTGCTTCTTCTATTGCACTACACTTCCTCATTGATACATGCTGCACTTGTGCATCCAGCTTTGGCTGCTTGTCCCTTGTTAGCATTCTCCCAGCAGTGACAATTATTTGTTGCTTGTTTGAAGATCTAAGCCTTGCTTGCAACTGGCTCCTGAGAAACTGCAGGCTTCTATCACTGTAAAGTCCTTCACTGATATAGTAGCTTGGTGCTTCTAGTACTGGACTACATATTCTTGTTAATATGTACTGCACAGATGCATCTGTTATTGCCTGTTTGTTCTCAAAGGCACTCTTCTGGCTATCTGATATTTTTTTGGCATTTGTTTTGAACTTTAAGCCCTGCTTGTGACAAGCTCTTAAGGATGAGTTCCTGATGATTGCATGGTATGGTTGCCCTGAGGTGATGCCATGCTAGACTTCTAACAGTCTCTTGAACATTAGGCCACTCATTAACATTGCACCTAATGGCTTCACAGAGCTTCAATGTCTTTTAGTATTTTGGCTTGGATATAAGCACCACAGTGTCCACATTGCAAGCTGTGATAGGTTTTTCTTTGAGCATTATCTTTTGGCACTGAGAATGTGGAGTGTTCCTCTGCTGTTACATTGGAAAATGGCTCAGTTTCTGGCTGTGACATTCAGCCACTTGAGTTCATTCTTTGCAGCTAAGATACTGCATTCTCTAACTGGGATATTGACTGCTCTACATTCATTATCTGCCTCTCCTGATTTTGTTTTATTGCCTGATTTCTCTTGGCCACTTCATCCATCCTATCAGCCACTGTGCTTGATTGCCTTGTTTATCCCCATGAAGAGCAGTTTGGTCCCATGGGGGATCGAATCTAGATCAGCTGCAGGATCCAGTTTAGAGACCATTGTAATACCAGCAGCTTGGAACTAGTCACCCTCTCAACAATCCTATGACAGGATCACAACAGCATTTTGCTAATTTTACTGCCAAATAGAATTACAAATCTGACAGGATCTGATTGGTGCTGTGACAATGATTGCATGGCATTGTTGCAGCCTTCTTGCTCTCTACAACTGTTTTAAATGGATCCAACCAGCCAGGGCATTCAATTGCCTCATATGTCAAGAATCTTGACAATATTTCAACAGCCTCACAGCAAGACTCTGAAGGCATTATAATGGCAGTATGGTGTCCTACAGCTAGTACTGTACAATGCTTCCATACCAATTTAACAAATGGTATTTTCTTTTTCCACCTTGCCTTGTGCAATTCATATATTGCACTGTAGAATCACCCCACTTTATTTGCTTACCCACTACTACCTTGGGTATTCCACATATAGTTCAAATCAAAAAAAACTATGGCCTCCGCATACTAACCTCTGCAGACATGCACACCTAATGCAATTGGCATAATTCTATCACCTCAACTTTACAGCTTTGTAATGTGATATTTGCAGAGTTGTCATATACCTTGTACTACTGGTAACATACATATCTTGCAAACATATGCTTGGTTGTCACTGCGGTGTAGTGGGGTGACAGTGACACCCACTGACAGATGTGCTCATTCCCTTATTTTCTACTTCCCTATATCTCTACTACACTTATTTTAGTTTTTTCCCATTTGTCTTACCCAGTCAGTACTATCCCATAAGCCGGTTGACTATCACACCTGCTTACCTTATTGCATAAGTTACCCCTCACTTGATGTAAGATTACTAGCTATAAGTACTTCTATATTAGACAAGTACCCACGCCAGTACCCCTGACACATGATCAACCCATGTCACCATCCCTACCATTTCCATACCATATATGGTATCCCCATGTTACACAGGTTTCAGAATACTGATTCCTGATTGGTTGGATGTGCTGTGCCTCTTGGAAGCTTCTGGCACCTACTTAGAACATTCTTAGGTCATTCTGATGTCATTAAGATTTCTATTGATATCCGCAACCTTCTGGAACACCATGATAAGTAATCACTTAGCCAGTAAGAAAAGTATATAAGGGAGGCTATCCCTCAACAATAAATCATCATCCCTTTTATCAATATACCAACTTGTTGATCAGTGTGACCACTGCTACCTGCTGCTACCTGAACTTCCAACCCCAGACCACAGGACACTCCCAGGAAACCGTGCTGACAGCCAACTGACCTTGGAGGCACTACTTGTGAGGAATACTCAGAGTAGGTATCTTTTATTAGGTTTGATTCTTTCCCAAGTTTGTTCTTGTACAGGCAAAGATACTTTTCTGTCTTTGTAACTATTGACCACAGCTGCATTCTTATCAAGTCCCTGCTGGTGGAGTTTACAGTTGTTTTGACTTTGGAAGCATTAGTTCATTGTCATCTCAAAGGATGCTGAACCCAGCACATACTTTTGTTAAGACGCCAACTAAGTTGGGGATTGTAGCTCAATAGTTTTCCCTTGACAAGCTTGTGGCTTTACTCCCCTTCACATTAGATTAGAGGCAGAGCCCAAGTATTCCTAGCAAGCTTTTGCCAGAGGTTATTGCACCCAGTGAACACCCCACACACAAAACACTTGAGAAGTGTTGGATGTATCTCTCCATTGGACCTATACACCACCACAGCGTTGGTGTAGAGATACTCCTGGCAGAAGCCACACAAATCAAGGTGTGTGAGGTGTCTGATGTATGCAATACCATCTGGGCCTAAGCTGCTGGTGTCTTTGTCAATATGTCACTAAGGTATAGCACCTGCTTCTCTAGCTTTCTAGGTGCTCCAAGTGTCTCCAAAGGCCTCTGTTTGTTGTGCACACTACCCTGAAAAGCCCCTTGATGGCAAATCTGAGATATAACTCTTGAAGGCAGGTGCTGTAATCAACTGCTAATCAATAAGGGAAAAGTGTCACTAATAGAAGGGATGATTATTGATGAGTGATTGACTTCCCCTATAAATCTTTCCTGATTGCCAAGTGATTACTTATGACAAGATTCTAGAAAATTCCAGGCATCAATAGAATTCTCAATGACATCACTATGACCTAAAAATACTCCAGAAAGGTCCTGGAAGATTCTAAAAGGCAAAATACATCCAACCAATCAGGGATTAGTAGTGTGAAACCTGTACAACATAAAGATACCATATATGGTATTGAAATGGTAGGGATGGTAACACAGACTAAGGTCATATGTCATGGGTATTGACGCAGGTACTTGCCTAATGTAGATACATATACTGATCACAAAGCTGAATAACATCTGGGATAACTAATGCTAATAACTAATCAGGGCAAACATCACATGGGGATAATACTAATAATATGGGCAAAAGAAGAATGGGACAATACTGATAAGATAAAATATGGATAAGTGCATCAAGATTGCTATATTGATAAACTTGTCTGTGGGAGGTATGTTTACCCTACCACAATGCAATAGTTAGTAAGCAGGAGGCCATGGTTTTTATTCATTTGAACTGTAAGTGGAGTACCCATGGTACTTGTGTGTAAGCAAATCAAGTGTGGTGACTCCATAATGGAATATATGAATGGTTCAAGTGGAGGCAGCAAAAGAAAACACCATTAAGTTAATACAGCAGTGTTGTACAGAACTAGCTGTAGGCCACCTTACTGCCATAATAATGCTAACTGAGGTCCACAGTAAGTCTTTCAAAACACTGTCAAGATTTTGCCACATAGTCAATAACATATATTGCCCTAATAGAACTGCTGACATAAATGTAGGCTGCATTAAGGCTGTCAAAAAGCCATACAATTCTTGCCAAAGGAGCATCACAACACTATCAATTTTATTTTAACTTTATTTTGCACTGAAACAGCAAGATATCATCATGATCTGACCATTAGACTATTTAGCAGAGCAATAATTCAAAGCTGTTGGCATTAGGACAGTCTCATTGTAGGATCCTGATGTCCTGATTGGGATTGGATCTGCCTTTGGGACTGTATTATATTCTATAGGATCCAATCTTAGAAAGCAAGGATACCACATTGGGATAATTCTCTGTAGGGAGAAGCTCACTGACTATCACTCTCAAACAGTCCAAGTACACTCAAGGTATTTTTAAGAGATAACAAATTAAAGGCCATAAACCAGCAGCTACCTCAAGGGAGTTTTTCCATAGCTTGGTCAAAATTCAACCAAATCTTGGGAGCCTGGTACCATCTATAAGCCTGGACTCCCCTTACCAGTCTGTGGTAGGCTGCTTATATTAATCTGGCTGGGAACTGTGGTAATGAAAAGTATTCCATTACTACAATACCTCATGACCTATATTGCACTCATTTCTTTATTTTGCTTTTGCTATTGTAACACACAAATGAAATATCAAGAAATTCCAACCTTGAAGGACAAATACTCCAGACCCAGACCAGCAATCAACCCAAGATTATTATGTTATACAGCACATGCAGTAGCCAACACAAGTTTCAAGTTACAGCTCATTTGAAGCAGTATTGAAGGAGTTATCATCAAAAGAGTCCTATAACCACATATCCCTATGGAAAATAATTTGGTCCCACGGGTGGATCTGATTTGGATCAGCCATCAAGATCCTGCTTAGAGACCATCATAATTACAGCAGCTTGGAGTTAGTGACCCTCTTAACAATCTTATGATGGGATCATAACAGTGTTTCACTAATTTTACAACCAACTAAAGGGATAAAACTTGACAATATTTTATTAGTGCTGTAACAATATTTGCATAGTATTGCTGCGGTCTTTCAGCACTCTATTACTATTTTACATGGATCCAGTTGCCCAGGATATCCAATTGCCTTATATGGCAAGAAGCTTCATGGTATTTCAATGGCCTCACATCAAGACTTTGACAGCATTATATTGGCAGTATGATGGCCTACTGCTGGTTCTGTATAATGCCACTGTACCAACTTACCAAATGGTAATTCCTTTTTCTACCTCCCCTTGTGCAATTCCTATACTCAACTGTAGAATCACCCCTCTTTATTTGCTTACCCACTACTACCTTGGGTATTCCACATATAGTTTGAGTCAAAAAAAAACTATGGCCTCCTGCTTACTAACCTCTACAAACATGCACATCTGCTGCAATTGACATACTTCTATCACCTCAACTTCACAGCTTTTTAGTGTGATACTTGCAAAGTTGCCATATACCTTGTACTGCTGGTAACATATATATCTTGCAAACATAGGATTGGTTGTTGCTACCTCTGCCATGAATACCTCCTGAATATCCGCAAAGAACTTCTTGGTATTTAGCCAATATATTCCTTCTCCCTGCTGGATTCTAATCCCCCTTATAGGTGTGTTCTGGCTTTTATTTGTGTGAATTCCATATTGAATGGTGTAGAAGTTGGCTTGTGACCATGAGAAATCTGACATATCTTGCTAGAGTTTTTGTGATAAGAATTAGTTGCTTGTTGCACCCAACCCAACTTTGCATTACTTAACTGATTACCCACACATTGGGGCTGCTTAGCTTCTTAATACCATAGACATAGGTGTCTCCATATGCATATTTGTCCTCAGTATTCTCCAGTTCTTTCTGGCTGTCCTCCATGTGCTAACTCATCATATCCATGATGGACTTGAAGGTAATATTCTTGATGAGATTGGGATATGGTAGTACCTGCCACATGACTTGTCTTCCTATCTCCCCACACATCTGCTCCATAGGAAACTCCCAAAAGGAGAAGCAAGGCCCAATATTCTCCACACACTGTGCTAGATGGAGTGGAGATTAGATACATTAGTGGCAGAGATCTACGCGTTCAGCTTTATTTTTGTAGTATAGCTGCTCAAATCCTGTCATAAACTCCTCACACAACAGCTGTAGATGCGTCAAGTTGGCATTGGTTATCCACTTCTGGATAAATATTCCTACAATGACCACATATGACTCCCAATGCTTCCAATATACTCTTGGTAGGAATAGCTTCAGAACACCACTTGAATAAATACATATCCAGTTCATCCAGTCATTGGATTTGCATTGTTGCATATGCATATGAATATTAATTGGAGCCCGTGAGAAGTACTTAGGGTAGCGGATACTCTGTAATATCTTGCCAATTCTTTCAAATTTCTCTGGTATCTCAAAGGGCTCATTTAGCTTGAAATGCCCCATGTACAACTTGGTTATCAGTATAGGGATATTGTGGAAAAGCAAATGCATTGCTCCCAGTGGAAAGTTTTTGCTCCAATATATACCCTCTATCTTAAGTATCTCTGGTTTCCAAATGATTCCATATTCTGGCCAATGGCTTATAGCTTGCCAACTTTGCTGCAATTGCATCCTTACTTCTGTACATTCTCTTTGTGGAAAGATGATGCTCTTAGTGCTGGTGTTTGGTTAATAATAATGTGTGTGAGTTATGGAGCAAATCCCCTAGATCTCACACATTTGACAGCAATACCATCCATTGTGCCAGGAAAAACCTGCTATCTTGCTAATGGCTGGGGTATCTCCAATGCAGATAATAATATGCGCATTTACATGATGGCCATTTACGGTTATCCCACTAGAAGCATACAAGACTCACATCAGCAATGTATGCAGGTAGCTATCCAGGTTGGATGGTGATTTTGGCCCAGATACCAGTGAGACTACCATCAGGTTATTGCTCTGATACCATATAATGGGCAGCAGATTCAGATTGATGAGAATCGGTGGCCAGCAGGATTTGCTGGTAGAGTACTTGTTAATGAGAATCCATCAAGTGCTAAGGTAAAGGCATGGTCTTACACACCTTCAAGGTAGCCCTTGCTTCTTAGCTGTTTGTAATGTTTGCCATCAAATATATTGGATATGTTTGCACCTGATTGACACTGAGTGTGGTACTGTATAGCTTTGTAATATTTGTTGGACTGTATCCGCTTCCTCAGACAGGGTATAACTGGAATGTATCCAGAGTATGAACAATGTTTTCCCTCAATGGTGATGGATTCCTGACAATTTGGACACATTGCAACGGCAGCATTTTTGGATGCAAATACCATGCAACTGCTAACGCATACTGGAATCAGTACAGTCTCTGGATCATATGTTGCCAGCCACATGATGGGTGTCCACTTGTACCATGTACATGGTAAGTTGCATCCTGATATGATTTTGGCAAGAAGTAGTAATAAATCCTCAAAGCCACCTTTACTGATATTAGTGGAAACACACCACTTCTCTAGCCACAACATTACATCATTCACCAGTAGATGGATTACTGGGCTCACTTGGCTCCATAAAGTATCCTTAGCATTTGTTTCAACAGGTATTGTCTGATTGCATATAGGGATTTGACCAGGCTCATATGTGGTACTGCTTCTAGGGGAGATAGGCTCAAAATCCATCAGTGAACCTTCTTTGTAAGAGCTATCACTCTGCATCCCAAATTCAAAAGGCTGAGGTGAGCCTAAATGTGTCACAAACTCACATGACTGAGTTTGTGCAAGGTGACAAAGACGGCCAGGTGCCAATATAGAAGTATCAACTGGCTGGCAAGATAATGCTGGTACAGTAGTGACCAATGAATGGTCAAATATGACTTGGGTGGCAAAACACTGGCTGTGATCCTTGTAATATATCCTATGCTGTCTGCATGCTTCATGGCTGAGAGGCTTGCCACAATAGCCACATGGTCTTTTTTCTCTTCTCTTACAGCATTAAGTCAAAGTAGTCTTGTCCATGGGGCAAACAGTTTGACCTTCAACAATGTAACGCTATTATATCACTTTTTGGTCAATACTCTTATGAACTTAAGACAGTCCTGTGTTTGAGACATTGCACCTACATGAATGTAAGATTCAATGATGACCTGCCATAGGAAGCATTATAAATAAAGTTGTGGCACCACATACACATGTATATGTAACACTACTTCCCCTTTGGTTTGACTCACTCCCATATATATGGCGCCAAAAAATAAAGCAAAGTTGTCTGGTTCTCAACCAAACCCCACTGCTGACAGCAACAGAAGAACAGTTGGACAACAGCTTGCTTTGACATTCAGTGCAACAAGTGGGGCTACATCCAAAAAGGCCCTGTGGACAGTGTGCCCATTGAAGGTAATAATGTGGACTCCTCAGGCCCTCAGTCAAGTAGGCAATTGAGAACTTCTGCGGAGCCACAAGCTGACTGTTATGCCCAGGCAGATGAGAATGTAGCAAGCGCAGTACCCTCAGTTGAAGATCAGCAAGTGGCCATGATAACATCACCACCACCCATATTAGCAAGTATGTTGTCAGCTCATACCAAAGCATTAATGAAGCAATTAGGTGCAGTGGCTGATAGGATAGATGCAATGGCCCAGAGAAATCAGGAAATAGGCCAGAAACAGGATGAGCAGATAATATGTGTAGAGCAATCAATATCCCAGGTAGAGAAAGCAATATCTTTGCTGCAAAGAAGGAACTCAAGTAGCTCAATGCCATAGCCAAGAATTGAGACATTTCCCAATGTAACAGCAGAAGAACACTATACAGTCTTTGAAGCACAACAACAGTACCACAAGATAAAGCCCACAGAAAAACCTATCACAGCATGGGAGGGTGACAATGTGGTGTTTATACCAAAGCCTAAAAATCAAAAGACATTGAAGATATGTGAAGCCATTGAGTGCAATAATAAAGAGTGAGCTAATATACAAGAGGCTGTCAGAAGTCTAGCACACAACTACCTTTAGGCTGGCATACCATGGGACCATCAGGAACTCAAGACCAAGCAAATGCACTTGACTTGTTCCATGAGCATTATCCTGGATTCAAATGGGCAAATAGATATTGGGCCAGCATTGGTATGCTAAGAAAGTATCTTAAGAATAGTAGTAGCTATCAAAGGCAGAAGAACCAGGGTGCCATGGCTCAAAACCAGCAGCTTCCTCAAGAGCCTGTTACAAGCAGGGCCAAAAGCTCTAGACAAGTGTGAAAGAGACATCAGGTAGCGGAAAGAGTGCCAATTAGGGACAAGCAGGCAGACACAGATGCACCAGCACAACATTTATCAAGGAAAAGGCATAGTACCACTCAAGAAGCACTCAGTCAAAGAAGCAGTGAAAGACCAGGCAGTTATAAAGGAAAAGGTAAAGGGAAAAATGTCTACCAAAGCCTGAGACAGGGAGGCATGCAAAAGAAACTGCAGTTCTTGCCAATCAATGCCACAAGCCAGGAACAGATGGAATCCCATCATAGCCAATAAGAATTACCAACAAGAAAACAGCTGTTTTAACAAGAGTTGGAAGCGCAGCCAGTTGAGCTACACTCCAGCAAGGTAGATGAGTTTGCTGAAAAAGGCAATTTGTCTACCACAGCCTCCATTGTTGACAGAGTGGAGATCCCACTGACAGACAAGGCTGCAACATCAAGAGCTCAAAAGACTATCACAATGCCTTCTGTGGAGTTTTGGAACATTAATAGGCACACCAAGAGGTTGCAGCACTTCTTCAAAAGCAGTGCCCAAGAAAACGCAATGGAATATTGCAAGGATTTATTGCAAAGACTTGCAGATGAGGAGCTAGACCTTGCAGTGCCAGCTGAAGACCAGGACATGTGGGAACCAGTGAATGAACAGTGGCATAAAGCTGTTGGGTTGCCGCCAAAGTTGTGGAAACAGAGCATTACAGCAGAAATACTTATTGAGTGGTGGATTTTAATGGAGTTACTTTTTGATTGTGGGGTTGGGCTTAATGTTATTGTAGGGTATAGAGACTTGTATAGGTCAATACAACTGGCAATTGAGGTACAACTGAAGTTTCAACAGAAATAAATCAATTTATACGCATGAAAAGTAAGAGGAATGGTTGAGTCAGGAAGTAAGGAGTGTGAAAAAGAGGCAATAGCCAATCAACTCACACATTTGTAGAAGGCAATAGAGTGTCTGGGATCAGAAAGTGAACAAATTGGCAGGGAACCAATCAAAAGCCACTTATACATTGTTATGATGAAAAATTTTGACTAAGTATTTTGTGAAATCTGGGGTGCAATTATATTTCAACAGTCTCTGGATGGTGTCCCAACAAGATCAGTACCTCTTAGTCATGGGACTTTAACTTTGTGACGGCCTTTTGACAGGATCATCCCAATAATTTTTATAGGGATATACTAGACCTCTATTGCTAGGATTACTATAGTATCTTTAATTGCATGTAACTTATGAACCAGCCAAATAATTCACATGCAAGCTTCACAGGTGCTGCACCTATGTCTGATCTGCACCACTGTAAGATCTTAACTTTGTATCACAAGTTTTGCTTACCCAAAAACTTTAATCCTTAGGAGTTTTCATATATAGGACTTCCCAGCTGAAAAAATTCAGGAGAGTCTCTCCTTCCAGAATCTCCACACTACAATTACAAGTCTAAAGGTTATAAAACTTCTCCTGCATCACTTGCACTGTTGAGTACTCTGACTTTGGTTGGTACTACATCAGTAAAGAGACTGCAAAGCTCACAAGAGTACAATCTAAGCTCTACAAGAAAACTACCCCTTTTTGGTTGGAAAGTCCCCTCTATGAAACCCCTTTACTATAATGACACCCCTTTAAACACCCCTTTAGTCTAAAGACTCCTTAAGAGACTTCTGCACTACACCTCTTTAGGTTAGGGAGAGTTTAGAATTTCCATTTTAGGAAATACTTTCTTGGAAAGGAAAGTGACATCTAAATAAGGAAAAGTTACTATAAAGGTAAATAAGCCCAATAGCCAACAGTAGGTCAGAACATTGCTGTAGAAGTGAGAAACACTGCCTATAGTACATTTTGAGCCTAAGATTGAGGATATTAGTGACAGCTACATCTTTTATTGGTATATCAAACTCCCAATAAATATTTCAGTATTAGAATACTGGAGGTTGTTATATATTGTTGATTAGCCTCTACATTGTAAAACAAGCCTCAAACTAATCAAATATAACACAACAGAACATCTCCACATATATCCTATTTATCAGAAGTTGTCAGCCTGTAATATCACAACTAAGGATCTGGTTGTATTACAGCAGTTGAGTAGACTCTACAATACTTAAAAGTGCTCCTGATATCTGCTCAAGATACACATCTAAGGATTCAAAACAGGATTATGTGGGATACTCTAAATCTTATTGGGGACAAAACTCAGAAGACAGAAGATCTACCACAGGAAACACCTTTCTTCCTCTCAAGGAGCAATTTTAAGCAATTGAAGTAAGCAACCCACAATAGCACTTTCCACCACAGAGGCCAAGTACATGGCAGCATGTGAGGCTACAAAAGAATCAATGTGGCTAAGAAAGCTTTTTGAGGGCTAGGTTTCTATCAAAAAGCCCATGCCATAGTATCTCAATTTAATCAAGGATATATACAATTTATAGAAATCCAACTGCTCGTATTGAAACTGGCCATAGAGAGATTAGACATCACATCATATATGAAGCTATAGAGAGTAACTCAGCTAAGTTAGCTCACTGTTCTATAGAAGAAATCATTATAGACATATTTGCCAAAATATTTGCTAGAGACAAACTTAAATATCTTTGTTTACATATAGTACTAGAAAATATAAGTGTATAGCTAAGGGGTAGTGATGTGAAATTTATAATTGCATCTAAATACTCACCTAACTTGTCACTTAAATCATTTCCCACAAATCTTGGAGAATTCTGATAAAATCCATTAAGGAAATACCCTGGAGTATTTGTTGTAAGAGTCTTCAAGATATTGGAAGTTGTTAGGAGAACAAGTAGATTACATGATTTTCACTAAATCATTTATAGAATGTAAAAGTAGAATTTGTACTTTTATATGATCTTGGCATAACAAGCATGTAGAATAGGTATGGGAAGCTCCCAAGAGTATTTGTGCTGAGTTCAGTGCTACTTGGACAACTTATCTAATTTTCATGTTCCAAACACCTGATAATTTGATGAAAGTACTGGAAGTAAGTGCCAACAAGGAATTTGGTCAGTATTCTCTAAGATTTGTAGGTAATGATCCAAGTTACCAAGCTAGGTGAATATTTAGGTGGAATTACAAATTTTTACAACATGTAATAGCAGTAATTATACTTTTATATGATCATGGCAAAACAAATGCATAGAATATGCAGAGGAAGGTTATAACAGCATGTGGGCAGAGTTTGGGACCATTTGAAAAGCTCCAAGATATTTATGCTCAGGGCACCTGACATGTTGCTGAATATAATCCAAGTAAATCCAGACAAGGAATTTGGTCAGAATTCTCTGAGACTTGTAGACTATGGTCTATGTGACTAAGTTGGGTGATTATTTAGGTGTAAATATGAAATTTACAACAGTAGCATGTTGGTTACATAGATGAGACAAAAGCTCTCAGGTCTCAACACCCAAAGATGCCACATGTATTTACAGATCACTTTGAAACTTGTTGGTGTATTTATAGAGAGATCATACATAACAGCAAGCTTCTTATCCTAGTATGATGTTCCCTCCAGTTAAAAGGAAATTGACCTGACCATGTGCATCTGTAGGGTTTATTCTTGTACAGAGTATTGTTACTTGACTCATTGTGTCACAACACCAATGATTTGCAACTGATTCATTTTTACCCTAATGGAGGGGATCCATACCCCTTTTCCTCCCAATCCCGAGTCCCAATATTATATTTCTTAAATATTTCATGTTCATGTAAAATGGGGCAAGTGGCTATGGAAGCCTATTTTATTACTGATACTTCTAACGCTTACAATCTTCATATGATGGTAGGTTGAAAAGGGACTTACCACCATGCCAGCTTCCTGCAATGGCCTCACCTGCGTAGGCCCTAAGAGCATTCTCGTACTCTTCGATCTGTGCTTTGGTGGCTCCTTGCTTTATGGCCTCCAGTAAGTTTGCCGAGTCACGAAGGGCAGTGTTGGCCCCAGACCCTCCAGCCGGTGGCATCGGATGGATAGAATCGCCGAGGAAGGTAATGGCTGACAAAGTCTCCCAGTTCTGCATCGACGGCGCAGTTGACATAAGACGGAGTGCTGATGCCTTATCTTGCGATTGGAGCACCAGTAATGAGCGAATCCTGGGATCCCAGTCCTCGGTTAGACGAAGGGATAAATCCGCGGCTTCCCGGCTAGACATGCTCAGAAGTTCATCATCACTGACATTAAAGATCGACTGGCACGCCGCTAGAACCCAATAAACGTAGTCTGGGACACTTGATAGCCGCCCGTCCGAGACCTGCTCCACATTGGAGCTGAATCTGACCGGCTCAAGGAAGAGGGTTAGTGGTCGGGGGTCCTTGATGGCTGTAATCCAACGCATGGCCTCTGCTGGGAAGGATTTCGTCAGCTCCGGTGTAATGGGCGTCTTTCCATATATGCAGCGCCCCGTTGAGTCCACAAGCTCCAGTTGGGGGAGGTGCTGGCGGCGCACACGTGACTGAATGCCATCAGCACCGATTAAGAGACTACCTTGCGCTTGAGTTCCATCTTTGAAAAAAGCGGTGACCTGTTGCTCGCCATGAATTTCGAAGCGCTCGAATGTCTTACCAAACTCGACTTCATTCTCGAGTCCAATCAACAGCAGGTCACGGAGGGTCTTCCGGTCCGCAGTGAATGGCCCAAGGAGAGGCTCGTCTACGGGCTGTTTAATTGAGGGATCGCCTCCGGCCCCAGGCACAACCCTGGTGACCGTCCCATCGATGGCGTTCAATCCGGTCATACCAAGCTGGGTGTCAGCGCAAGTATTTTCAAATAGACGCCACAAATCATCAGTCAGCGTACTCTTGAGCGCTGTCGCCCCGTAATGATTGATGCGCAAACGGTAGCCCTGCGCTCGAAAGTCTGGTGAGGGATCGCGCTCGAACACACGAAAAGGGATGCCAGCCTTTTTCAAGCCTTGGGCCAAGGAGAGGCCGCCAATGCCGGCACCTACTATTAGAATGCAACGGTTGAAAGTCATAGGGAAGGTGGAGGAGATGGAGAGCAAGGAGTCAGTAGTATGATCAGGTTCTGTCCATCTCACCCCACGAGTTAAATAGCTCTCGTTTTGAACGGGCCAAGCCTACGTTTCTTGCCTATTTTGGGGGAGATTGAAACTGTCCTGCCAGGAAAGTAATGGACGCGATGACAGCATTCAAGCGATCTCAACTCTCCCTCAAACTCACGAGCATTTATGCTCTGTTGCCTCAAGAGCCATTCGCAAGTCAATGAATCTCGACATGTCAGCTATACATCAAGGTAATAGCCGTCTATCCTTGGTCGTTAGAGGTCGACTCACCGAAGAATGTGGGTTCCCGCTTGACCTCAAGGAATTTCTTACCGTTTTAGGAAGGCAGCTCCAATTTGGTAAGTATTGCGGGTTGGTGCTGCGGAAGGACAACTGGCCCTGCGGAAGGACAACTGGCCCTGCGGAAGGACAACTGGCCCTGCGGATTCCACCAACTCGCCACCTCTGAATCTATTCAGTCTGTTGACGGCCCAGGCACCCACTATGTCTCGATTCAATGTGCTCGCTTGATCCGCCTGCTTGGACCATTTTTCTGTTGGACCACCCAATGTCAACAAGCAACGGAAGACACATTGCTAGTCCAATGCCAAGAAGTGTGCACTGATCCTCTGTAACGCCTTGATACCTATTCCTTCGCCTTGCACCAGAATAGTATGTCCAAGGAGAGTTGCGAATTATTCAATAAATACCCAGCCTCTCTTGACATTATACGCAAAGTCTGTGGCAACTTGATTCGTGACTTGCTGAATGGCCTATTCATTGGTGCTTAGTCAAACTACAGATATACGCTCAGCAACCCAACATAACAAACTTCTCTATTTTGCTGGTAACAAGAAATGGATCAAAGTGATTTTGGTGATGCCACTATTCTGGTAGTGGTCTATTGATCTGTGTGGGAATCTAAGCAGTTTTTCCAGCCATACAGTAACCAGTCCTTGTACAATGCAGTTGCTGTTCTAAAATCCCCTATTTGTTCCAGTAAAAAATCTGCTACCTATGAAGTTTATGAGCAAAGTTGGCTGCCAACATAAACTAGTTTGTAATTGCTGACATTCCAATGCAGTATAGGTGCAAATAATCACAGTATCTTAAGGTTTGGTTGCCCAAGGGAGATAAGGCTACTGTTGTAAGAGTTTTGGACATATTGAAATGATTGGGAGAGCAAGTTGATTAAGTGGCTTTCACTTTATATTCTATTGAACACCAGGGTGGTATTGATGCTTTTGCATGATTGTGGCACAATAGATTTGTAGAATAGTTCATAGGCTAGAGCTCTATTTTATAATCTGGGTGCATAACTGACTCATAAGTTACATACATGTTGTTTGTGCTAGTTGATTCATCAGTTGAAGTTGTTGTTAGAGTTTTGAAGAGATTGGAAATGATTTGAAGAACAAATGGTATATGTGGTTTTACTTGATGATTGATTTAATATCAAATGGTATGTATAATTTTACATGGTCTTGTCAAAGCAAGCTATTAAAATATGCTTAAAAAGGTCCAAAGAATATGTGTGCAAGGTTTGGGGCTGTTTGAACAACTTGGCAAAATTTCATGTTCTGGGTATCTGAGGAGTTGGTGAAAATATTTCAAGTAAATCCTGACAAGGAATTTGCTCAGAGCTCTATAAGATTTGCAGGTAATGATCTAAATGACCAACCTAGGTGAATATTCAGGTGCAATTATGAATGTTTACAACAGAGTTTGTTTCTCCAAGGCTCCAATCATATATGTTTGCTGTGTCGTAAGAGTCCTGGAAATATTGGAAGTGTTTAGGAGAACAAGTAGATTATGTGGTTACACTTAATGATTTATTGAATGTAAAAGTAGTATTTATACTTTTACATGGTCTTGGAATAGCAAACACATAGAAAAGGCTTAGGGAGGCCCCAATAGCATAGTTGCAAAGTTTGGGGCTGTTTGAACAACTTTGAGAATTTTCATGTTCTGGGTACCTGATATTTTAAAGATATTCTGAGTAAATCCCAACAAAGATATTGGTCAGTATTCTCTGAGATTTGAAGGTAATGATCCAAGTGACCAAGTTAGACAAATATTTAGGTGGAATTACAAATTTTACAACATCCTGCAGGTGGGCAGGATTCTAGTATTTGTTCATGCCATATAGAGGTCCCAAGAGCATGTGTGCATAGTTTGGGGACTTTTAGACAGCTCTAAGAAGTCACATATCTCAGGCACCAGATATATTGGTAAAATATTCTAACAAATCCTAACCAAAGATTTGGGCAAGATACTCTCAGATTTGTTGACTGTGATCTCAGTATCCAAGCTAATGCAATATCTAGGAAGAATTACCAAATATACAGTAATGAAGTTAGTGAGCAGTATCATCTAAGTATCATGGTGCACTGGTATTTCAAGTTTGACCAACATTTCTATATACTTGTGTTCTTTACAAGTGTTAATAGTACTTGACAGCCTAGAAAATATGAGCCATATAAGGAATCATTCTATTCTCTGTGTTGTGAGAGTCCAGAAGATATTGGAACCTCCATTTACCAATTATCAGATTGTCATTTTTGGTTTAAAATCCAATTTGTACAATATTAACTGATACAGTGAAGCTGCCTACACTTGAGTTAGCTCCAGTATGTGAATATTACTTTCACAATGGTGCAAGTGCTATAACTGTTGTAAAAATCTTGCTGAAATGGAAGTAATAGCAAGGAGAAGTAGATTATGTGGTTTTCACATAATGATTTATTGAATACAAAAGTAGTGTTTGTGCTTTTAAATGGTCTTGGCATGGCAAGCATGTAGAATAAGCTTGGGAAGGTTCCAAGAAGAGGTGTGCAAAGCTTGGGGCTGTTTGGATAACTTATCTAATTTCATGTTCAGGGTACCTGATATTTTGGTGAAAATATTCTAAGTAAATCTTGTCAAGGAATTTGGTCAGTATATGCTAGGATTTGAAGGTAATGATCTAAGTGACTAAGTTGGGTGAATATTAGATGGAATTATGATTTTTTACAACACCCCCACTTAAATAAATGCTCATACTGACCAGTCCAATTATTGACCTAAGATATTCAAACTTGTCTCTAGCTAATGGTTTGGTAAATATGTCTGCAATCATTTCATCTGTAGGACAGTAAGCCAAGTAAACTAAGTTATTCTCTATAGCTTCACATATGAAATGATGCTAATATCTATGTGCTTAGTTCAAGAATGAAATGTTGGATTTCTATCTAATTGTATACATCCTTGATTATCTTGAAATAAAGCAATAGGAGTTTTTTGACATAAGCCTAAATCTTTAAGAAGCTTCCTTAACCACATGGCTTCTTTTGTAGCTTCATAGGCAGCCATATACTCTCTCTCTGTGGTAGAAAGTGCTACAGTTGGTTGCTTTCTTGAATTCCATGAAATTATCTTGTATTGTAAAGAAAGGTGTATCCTTGTTGTAAAAATTTGTATTTTCCACCTAAATATTCACCTAACTTAGTCACTTAGATCATCACCTTCAAATCCTAGAGAATACTGACCAAATTTCTTGTTGGGATTTACTTAGAATATTTTCACCAAAATACCAGGTACCCAGAACATGAAAATTCTCAAAGTTGTCCAAACATCCCCAAACTTTGCACACATGTTCTTGGGACCTTCCTTAACCTATTCTACGTGTTTGTAATGCCAAGACCATGTAAAAGTATAAATACTACTTTTACATTCAATAAATCATTAAGTGAAAACCACATAATCTACTTGTTCTCCCAATCACTTCCAATATCTCCAAGACTCTTACAACAATCCTGAGGTGAGTTTTCTGTCTTCCAAATTTTGTCCCCAATCAGCATCAAGTATCCCCAAAGATTCTGTACTGAATCCTTATAAGTATACCTTAAGCAGATATCAGCAGTTCCTTTTTGGTTTCTAAAAATCTGCCTAACTGTTGCAATATGATCAGATCCATAGTTCTGATTATGCTGGCTGACAACTCCCACTGAATATGAGATATCTGGACGTGTTCCAATCATGATATACATCAGACTGCCAACCATAGATTGATAAGGAAAGTCAGGGCTTTCAGAGGCACCAAGCTCTCTTGATTTGGTTGAGTTTTGACCAAGTTAAGGTATATTTCCATTGGGGTAGCTGCTGGTTTACAGTCTTCCATTTGTTACTTCTTTAGTATATCTTGAGTATACTTGGACTGGCTTAAGGTAATAGTCTGGGTACTTCTGTCTATGGAGAACTTAATCCCTAAGTAATAACTGAGTTCTCCTAGATTGGACATCTTGAACTCCTTAGATAGGCTGGATTTAGTCTCTTCCAATGTTTTGAGGTTATTGGTGGCAATAATAAGATCATCCACATATAGAGCTAATAGAACTGGATTTGCTCTATCTGGCTTATAGTATATACTATAGTCAGCATTACTCCTTTTGAAACTCAAAGATTCCAAATAAGAATCTATCTTGCAATTCCAGGCTCTTGGCAATTGTTTGAGACCATATAGAGATTTTTTGAGCTTGCAGACCAAATGAGGGCTATCTTGGTCAGCAAACCCAGCAGGCTGGTCCATATACTTGTCCTCATCAAGTTTTCTATTCTGAAATGCAGTTTTATGTCCATTTGATGTATAAAAAACTTATATTTGGCTGCAAAAGCCAATATCAATCTGATGGAATTACACTTGGCTATTGGTGCAAAGGTCTCAGTATAGTCAAGTCCTTTTGTTTGTGAGTATCCTTTGGCCACAAGTCTTGCTTTGTATCATTCAATTGTACCATCAGCCTTGAACTTTGTCTTAAAGACCCATCTTCATCCAATTGATTTTTGGTTGATTGATAATTTGATTAAGTCCCAAGTTTGATTTCCATCAGGGCCTTATATTACTCAGTCATTGCAGATCTCCAAAACTTTGTCTGAGAGCTATTTAAGCCCTCTTTTACAGTCTGGGGCTCATCAATATGGACTAGATGGGCATAGGCTAAGTTTGTGCCCTCATTGATGTATTAATTTGAGCTATTTCTTGTCTAGTTAGATCTCCTGGCATCTGATAATGGAATGATCACTTCTGGGATATCCCTGGGCACTGATTCAGGCTGCACCACAGTTGTAGAACTGTCTGGAGTGAAAAAGTTCTCATAGCTTTGCTCTGATTCAATCCTGACTATTGTTGGACTTGAGATCAAATTTTTGTCATCATCTGATGTCATTTTTTGTGAAAATTTTGAATTTTCATCAAACAACACATCCCTGGACTTGATCAGCTTCTTTGCTTTGGTATTGTAGAGTCTGTATGCCTTACTCTCATTGCAGTAGCCCAAAAATATGCACTTTTCACTCTTTGGCTCAAATTTTAGCTGATTTCTGGGCAGTTTCTTGGAATATGCTGTACACCCAAATATTCTTAGATGTTCTGCACTTGGACTGTATCCATACCATGCTTCAAGTGGTGTAGAGTCACAGAGTATTCTGTTATAACTCCTGTTTTTATGGTATACAGCTGTGGCAACTGATTCCGCCCAAAAATCATAGGATAATTTTTGATCATGGATCATAGATCTTCCCATATCAATTATTGATCTGTTTGCACATTCTGCTACTCCATTTTGCTGTGGGGAGTATGGTACAGTAGTCTCTTGCATTGTCCAATGAATCTTACAGAAGTGGGTGAAGAGTTTTGAGGCATACTCTCCACCATGGTCAGAGCATATTTTCTTGATTATTTCACCAGTTTCTCTCTCCACCATGGCTATAAGCACCCTGAACTTAGACAGAGCTTCTTCTCTTCTCTCAATGAGGTAGATTCACGTGTATTTTGTATAATCATCAATAAAAGTGATTAGATACTTCATCCTGCCTAAGGATAAATTTTGCATAGGTCCACACAGATCTGAGTGAATTAGATCAAATGTTTTCTTAGTATTGATTTACCCAGAGATCTTGAACAGTTGTCTGGCTTGTTTCCCATATATGCAGGCTACACAGTGCTCAAAATCAGCTGGGGGATCAATTTTCACTCCAGAAATTAGCTGATCTTTGATCATTTTGCACAAATAATCAAAATTGTTGTGTCCAAATCTTCTGTGCCAAAGCATTGGTGTTTCTTCATTTAAGCTACTTATATTGGCTTCTAAATATGATGGAATATAAGTCAAATAATGCAGATTCTGATCTCTGATACCTAAAGCAATATGAGCACCATTTTAATCAGTGATCCTGCATCCAGAATTGTCAAAGCTGAAACTGAGTCCATATGCTGTGGTCTTGCTTACAGATAGTAGGTTCTGGGCTATTTCTGGTACATAGAGTACTTCTTTAAAGGTCAGTGTATGGCTTCCTCCTCTGCTTCTAGGATTTACTTGGATAGCTCCTTCTCCGACTGCATCAAGTGTTCTATTGTCACACATGAAAATCTTCTTAATAGGAATTTCTTGATATTGGGTAAAAAGTTCTTTTTGGTGTGTCAAGTATGGAGATGCTCCAAAGTCAATGTAGCATGTATGAGAATTCTTGTTTGTGGTCATTTTTAGTGCAGATATGAATAGTCTATCTTCAGTTGTTGTAGCATTTCCATATTCAGACTTCTTTGCTGATTATCTCTCTTTTTGAAGTATTGGTTTGATGTGTGTCCTTTCCATTTGCAGTTGTTGCAAAACAGGTTGCTATTGCCTTCAAAAGGTCTTGCGTATCTTCTTTGTTGGTTATCATTGCTTATTATAGCATTTTCTTTTTCCTTCTTATTGGTGCTTGATTTTCTTTATTCTTTGTCCAGGAGCCTTCCCTATATGTAATTTAAGGTCATATCTTCAGTTCTGGACTCTAGGGCTGATACAAGGCACTGAAATGCATCTGTCAGGCTATTCAAGATGGTAACTATCACACCCTCATCAGTAGTTGGCACACCCACAGATTCCATCTCATCTGCCATCAGGGTAACTCTGAAAATTAAATTTTTCATAGCTTCTCCTAGCTTCATCTTTGCAGTAAGGAATTTATGTCTAAGATACACTCTCTTAGCAGCTGAACATGACTGGTAGGTGTTGTCTAATGCCTTCCAGGTATTCTTTGCTATTTTTGCTCTTGAGCATTGAATTAGCAATTAGTCTTTAACATTAAGGCAAATGCAGTTAGAGGCACTTTGTTCTTTCTTCTGGTACTGTAAGGCTTCCTCTCCCATGCTTTTAGGAGGGAACTCTTCTCCCATGAAAATATCCCAAAGGCTTCTTTCTTGTAGCAGCATCTTCATCTTCACCTTCCTTACTTGGTGTTGTAAAAATTTGTATTTCCACCTAAATATTCACCTAACTTAGTCACTTAGATCATTACCTTCAAATCCTAGAAAATACTGACCAAATTCCTTGTCGGGATTTACTTAGAATATTTTCACCAAAATACCAGGTACCCAGAACATGAAAATTCTCAAAGTTGTCCAAACAGCCCCAAACTTTGCACACATGTTCTTGGGACCTTCCTTAACCTATTCTACGTGTTTGTAATGCCAAGACCAGGTAAAAGTATAAATACCACTTTTACATTCAATAAATCATTAAGTGAAAACCACATAATCTACTTGTTCTCCCAATCACTTCCAATATCTCCAAGACTCTTACAACAGGTTATGAGCCCCGAGCTGTCACTCTCTGCAATGTCTACTACTGCTATTACTGGAATTTTTCCCTCTGCTGAAAAGTTGGATGGCTCTAACTACCAAGTGTGGAAGGTGAAGATGAAGATGCTGCTACAAGAAAGAGGCCTTTGGGATATTGTCATGGGAGAAGAATGCCCTCCTAAAAACGTGGGAGAGGAAGCCTTAAAGTACCAGAAGAAAGAACAAAGTGCCTTTAACTGCATTTGCCTTAATGTCAAGGACAAATTGCTAATTCAATGCTCAAGAGCAAAAACGGCAAAGAATGCCTGGAAGGCTTTAGAAGACACCTACCAGTCATGTTCAGCTGCCAAGAAAATGTATCTGAGAAGAAAATTCTTTACTACAAAGATGCTGCCAGGAGAAGAAATGAAAAATCTAATTAACAGAATTACCCTGCTGGTAGATGAGATGGAATCTGTGGGCGTACCAACTACTGATGAGGATGTGATAGTTACCATCCTGAATAGCCTGACAGACAAGTTTCAGGGCCTTGTATCAGCCCTAGAGTCCAGAACTGAAGATTTGACCTTAAATTACGTATATGGAAGGCTCCTGGATGAAGAATTAAGAAAATCAAGCGCCAATAAGAACGAAGAAGAAAATGCTTTAATAAGCAATGATAACCAACAAAGGAGGTACCCAAGACCCTACAAAGGCAACAGCAACCTATTTTGCAACTACTGCAAAAGGAAAGGACACACATCAGACCGGTGTTTCAAAAAGAGAGATTATCAGCAAAAGAAGCCTGAATATGGAAATGCTGCAACAACTGAAGATAGACTATTCATATCTGCACTAAATATGACCACAAACAAGGATTCTCAGACGTGGTATATTGACTCTGGAGCTTCTCAACACTTTACACACCAAAAAGAACTTTTTACCCAATATCAAGAAATTCCAATTAAGAAGGTTTTCATGGGTGACGATAGAACACTTGATGCAGTGGGAGAAGGAACTATCCAAGTAAACCTAAGAAGCAGTGAAGGAAGCCATACACTGACCTTTAAAGAAGTACTCTATGTACCAGAAATAGCCAAGAACCTACTCTCTGTAAGCAAGGCCACAGCAGAAGGACTCAGTTTCAGTTTTGACAATTCTGGATGCAGGATCACTGATCAAAATGGTGCTCATATTGCTTCAGGCATCAGAGATCAGAATCTATACAAGTTGACTTATATTCCATCATATCTGGAAGCCAATATAAGTAACTTAAATGAAGAAACACCAATGCTTTGGCACAGGAGATTTGGGCACATCAATTTTGATTATTTGCGCAAAATGATCAAAGATCAGCTAATTTCTGGAGTAAAAATTGATCCCCCAGCTAATTTGGAGCACTGTGAAGCCTGCATATATGGGAAACAAGCCAGACAACCGTTCAAGAGCTCTGGGTTAATCAAAACTAAGAAAAAATTAGATCTAATTCACTCAGATCTGTGTGGACCTATGCAAAATTTATCCTTAGGCGGGATGAAGTATTTAATCACTTTTATTGATGATTATACAAGATACACATGGGTCTATTTCATGGAGAGAAAGGAAGAAGCTCTGTCTAAGTTCAGGGAGTTTAAAGCCATGGTGGAGAGAGAAACTGGTGAAAAAATCAAGAAAATACGCTCTGACAATGGTGGAGAATATACCTCAAAACTCTTCATCCACTTCTGCAAAATTCATGGGATAAAGCAAGAGACTACTGTACCATACTCCCCACAGCAAAATGGAGTAGCAGAACGAGCTAACAGATCAATAATTGATATGGCAAGATCTATGATCCATGATCAAAAATTATCCTATGATTTTTGGGCGGAATCAGTTGCCACTGCTGTATATCTTAAAAATAGGAGTTATAACAGAATACTTCGTGATTCTACTCCATTTGAAGCATGGTATGGATACAGACCAAGTGCAGAACATCTAAGAATATTTGGGTGTACAGCATATGCCAAAAAAACTGGCCGGAAATCAGTCAAAATTTGAGCCAAAAAGTGTAAAATGCATATTTTTGGGCTACTGCAATGAGAGTAAGGCATACAGACTCTACAATACCGAAGCAAAGAAGCTGATCAAGTCCAGGGATGTGTTGTTTGATGAAAATTCAAAATTTTCACAAAAAATGACATCAGATGATGACAAAAATTTGATCTCAAGTCCACCAATTGTCAGAATTGAATCAGAGCAAAACAATGAAAATTTTTTCACTCCAGAGGACTCTACAACTGTGGTTCAGCCAGAATCAGTGCCCAGGAATATCCCAGAAGTGATCATTCCAGTATCAAATGCCCGGAGATCAAATCGGACAAGAAATAGCCCAAATTACTATATTAATGAGGGTACAAACTTAGCCTATGCCTATTCAGTCCATATTGATGAACCCCAAACTGTAAAAGAGGCCCTAAATAGCCCTCAGACAAAGTTTTGGAGATCTGCAATGACTGAGGAATATCAGGCCCTGATGGAAAATCAAACTTGGGACTTAGTCAAATTACCAATCAGCCGAAAATCAATTGGATGCAGATGGGTCTTCAAGACAAAGTACAAGGCTGATGGTACAATTGAAAGATATAAAGCAAGACTTGTAGCCAAAGGATACTCTCAAACAAAAGGACTTGACTATACTGAGACCTTTGCACCGGTAGCCAAGTTTAATTCCATCAGATTAATATTGGCTATTGCAGCCAAATATAAGTTTTTTATTCATCAAATGGATGTAAAAACTGCATTTTTGAATGGAGAACTTGATGAGGATGTGTATATGGACCAGCCTGATGGGTTTGTTGACCAAGATAACCCCCATTTGGTCTGCAAGCTTAAAAAGTCACTATATGGTCTCAAACAATCACTGAGAGCCTGGAATTGCAAGATAGATTCTTATTTGGAATCTTTGAGTTTCAAAAGGAGTAATGCTGACTATAGTATATACTATAAGCCAGATAGAGCAAATCCAGTTCTATTAGCTCTATATGTGGATGATCTTATTATAGCCACCAATAACCTAGAAACATTGGAAGACACTAAATCCAGCCTATCTAAGGAGTTCAAGATGTCCGATCTAGGAGAACTCAGTTACTACTTAGGGATTAAGTTCTCCATAGACAGAAGTACCCAGACTATTACCCTAAGCCAATCCAAGTATATTCAAGATATACTAAAGAAGTACAAAATGGAAGACTGTAAACCGGCAGCTACCCCAATGGAGACAAACCTTAACTTGGTCAAAACTCAACCAAATCAAGAGAGCTTGGTGCCATCTGAAAGCCCTGACTTTCCTTATCAATCTATGGTCGGCAGTCTGATGTATATCATGCTTGGAACACGTCCAGATATCTCATATTCAGTGGGAGTTGTCAGCCAACATAATCAGAATTATGGATCTGATCATATTGCAGCAGTTAAGCGGATTTTTAGATACCTAAAAGGAACTGCTGATATCTGCTTAAGATACACTTATAAGGATTCAGAACAGGATCTTGTGGGATACTCTGATGCTGATTGGGGACAAAATTTAGAAGACAGAAGATCCACCACAGGATACACCTTTCTTTACTGTAAAGGAGCAATTTCATGGAATTCAAGAAAGCAACCAACCGTAGCACTTTCTACTACAGAGGCAGAGTATATGGCAGCCTGTGAAGCTACAAAAGAAGCAATGTGGTTAAGAAAACTCTTAACAGATTTAGGCCTATGTCAAAAAACGCCTATTACTTTATTTAAAGATAATCAAGGATGTATACAATTAGGTAGAAATCCAACTTTTCATGCTAGAACCAAGCACATAGATATTAGACATCATTTCATACGTGAAGCTATAGAGAGTAACTTAGTTAGCTTAGTTTACTGTCCTACAGATGAAATGATTGCAGACATATTTACCAAACCATTAGCTAGAGACAAGTTTGAATATCTTAGGTCAAAATTAGGACTAGTCAGTATGAACATTTAGCTGAGTGGGAGTGTTGTAAAAATTCGTATTTCCACCTAAATATTCACCTAACTTAGTCACTTAGATCATTACCTTCAAATCCTAGAAAATACTGACCAAATTCCTTGTCGGGATTTACTTAGAATATTTTCACCAAAATACCAGGTACCCAGAACATGAAAATTCTCAAAGTTGTCCAAACAGCCCCAAACTTTGCACACATGTTCTTGGGACCTTCCTTAGCCTATTCTACGTGTTTGTAATGCCAAGACCAGGTAAAAGTATAAATACCACTTTTACATTCAATAAATCATTAAGTGAAAACCACATAATCTACTTGTTCTCCCAATCACTTCCAATATCTCCAAGACTCTTACAACACTTGGTAGTTAGATCCATCCAACTTTTCAGCAAAGGGAAAAGTTCCAGTAATAGCAGTATTGGACATTGCAGAGAGTGACAGCTTGGGCCTCATAGCCTGTTGTAAGAGTCTTGGAGATATTGGAAGTGATTTGGAGGACAAGTAGATTATGTGGTTTTCACTTAATGATTTATTGAACATATAAGTAGTATTTATACTTTTACATGGTCTTGGCATAAAAAGCACATAGAATAAGCCTGGGAAGGTCCCAAGAAGATGTTTGCAAAGTTTGGGGCTGTTTGGACAACTTATCTAATTTTCATGTTCAGGGTACCTGATATTTTGGTGAAAATACTGTAAGTAAATCCCGACAAGATTGGTCAGTATACTCTAGGATTTGAAGGTAATGATCTAAGTGACTAAGTTAGTTGAATATTCAGGGGAATTATGAGTTATACAACAATATCTACAAGTATTAGTCAATTTAGGTATTGCTTGATTCTATGTTTACAACGTGAGTAGCGGTTTAATTGAGCAAGCAATGAAGAAACTTGAAAAGCTGTACCAGCCTTTTAGAATCTGTCTCCCAGCAACACTTTTACATTCCACAACGAGCAGGCATGTGATGATGCCCTACAAATGTTCTGGCTCTGTCCGACCTCTTCAATACTCCCCAAAATCTGGTTACAGGAGGCTGTGAAGCATACCATTGGGAGCCTGGAGTAAAAAGATGGGGAGAAACAAAAGAACAGCAAAAGAGTCTAGCTTGAACCATCTACTGGCATTTGAAGGACAATCAAATGAATGATTGCTCGGCTTCCCCTCTATATACCCACAAGTAAGCGTCACGCTGCATTATCACCAAATCACATATGCAGACGCAAATCCTGGTATCCATTTTCCAATACTTGGGATTTGTTGTGGCTCACACAAACCTGTAAAATAGACAGACACCACGATTTTATCTTCAGCATAACACCGTGAAGCAATCGCCTTAATCCAGGCTGGGTTAATCCTGAAGAAATATTGAATCCAGAGGGGATCAACCCCCCCCCTCAAGACAGCCACAGAAGTTTCCACTGGTGATGCCGGTACAGTTAGCTTTCCAGGGTTATTCCATTGTATGCTTATCAGCGATACACTTGATCAGTAAAGTGACGACCCTTACCGGTTTTCAAAGTAGATTGCCCCAAAAGGATACCATCGATCAGGCAATAGTTCAGGTCACGTCGATTTGACCGTACTCTCCAGCCAGATGGTGGCAAGCAAGTGCCACTGCAAGGTATTAATTTCAGCCAAATCCCAATTAATGTTATGGGCTAAGACCCCACACCATCTCGACATCTTCAACAGGATGTCACGAAATACAGTGTCAGCAGTTGAGAATCGAATCCCTAGTGGTGAGCATGGTGTAGTGAGGATTAGTGGTACCAGATTCATTAGACGTCGGACTGGTGTCGAGGTTATTGCAAATTGCTCACTCCGGAAACCCCATGGACTCCCACCAATCAGTATGGTGTTTACAGGACATAAGTATTTTTCATGCAGCATATATATATATATATATAATAGGTTTATAAATAAATTGTCCATAAGTGGGCGATTATGGCTAGTCTATCATCATCTTTTGGCATGAATTCCACATGTTTGGGGAAATTGGGATTCCAACAGGCATTGAACCACGGAACCTAACTGACCCGGATGGCCAACTAATCAGCTGACTACCAATGGTGTTACCTGCTGGAAAACACTATGTGGAAGTAATGAGGACCACACTGGCCTTCTGGAAGGAATCTTGCTTATACGTGAGCATGTGGCAACTTGGCAAGCCATCCCTGTCTGACCACCTACCCTTCCAACCTACGACTTTACTTCACCACTAGCAAGCACTTGAGATGCGTATTAGCGAGCCACATTCGTGACGTATCTCTATCAGCCAAATGCCAGCTCCCTGGTGAGAAGTCGACCATGGATCGCAAATGCACCTTTTTAGTGGGAGTGGACCATCACCTGGTTGTTTCATCTAGATCCCACCAAGACTTCCATAGACGCTTCTCGTGTGTCACGATTGGACTGCAACCTTGGAGAGACACCAGTTCTCCATTAGGGCAGCTGTCCTGGATGGTGAGCCATGCAATCAACTGGATTGGTACGAATTAACTCATCACGAATACTCCAGCACTCTTCATGCAACTCACCATCGCCAGTGCGAGATCTGGGACTGAATGAGTAATCCACCATCGGATCATCTGACTGCCCGGAGGGAGTCATTTCATTCGTTCAAAATGAGGGGATTAATCATTTGTGGGAATGGCGTTTCCATCCGGGGATTCCTTGCGATTCGTCAGAAAACTAGCCTGGCTCAACCTGGTCAGCACTTTCCACCACGCCAGAGTCACATCCGTATGGACCATTAGGCCAATAGACGGCGTATCTAGAATCCACGCAACCAGCCCCTTTTTAGAAAGCCCTAAGGCATGGGGAGTGCGAACGGAGGAAGACAGGAGCGGCCGAAGCGACCTGGGGCGATGTCTGCCTCGATGGCGGTGCCTTGGGAATGGAAAGGGACAATCTCTGAGTGTAGGGTGTCATGGGAACCGTCCACTGAGTACCCATTGCAAGTGCAGTGCTTGGCGCGCATCCAAGCTGTGTCAATTGGATAGGCTAGCCAAATCAAACCATTGTTTTGATTAGGTGCATCCCACCAAAATCATCCGATTCCTAATGGCGCCGGTGGCTATCTGATGGTTTCCGATGGATATGCTGAAATGGATGGGATGCTTAATCAACCCAAAATCGATCCGAACTAGACCCTTCTATGGTTGTCAAGCCGCTCACCAATCCCTGCGAAGCTTCCAGTTGGTCCACGCCTAGCAGGATGCGGGCTTGCACGACAAAAAAGCATCGTGCTACAAGCCATTTTCTGCCGGGTGACTGGGTACCCAATATTCCTTCGGGAGTGGCGCTCAACATGTCCCATCGGATATAGATGAGGCGGGCGCACGATCACAGTCTAACCAAATTTCTGCAGATTTCCATCAGAAACGCATCTGATCATCAAATATATCCAAGGTACCTCGTCGATACCATTCACCTATCACCAATGTAACCCGAAATGAATACAGTCGCTTCCTGCATCTGTTCTGTGCATTCATTAAGCCATGCAAGGCTAGCTTGGCCAGGAATCTATATTCAGCATTGCAAAACAATCATGGGATTTGGGCAACAAATCTCCCCCAGACTCCCAGTTATGGAAGGTGAAGAGGCCGTGACTACCAGAGGCTGATGCTCTCAATGCAAATTACCCGCCCTCTACCCACTTGTTCGAGTCGCAGGGCTTGCAGGGTGATGTCGAGTTGAATGGCTGGCGAATCACCCAGCACCATACCGGATGAAGCACTGGTACACCTGGTTTGGCAGTTTGGGCTCGAGGTGGGGACGGTATCACCACTGCAAAACTAGTGAGAGATAACACCTCAATCACATGGCAAGATGAGAAGATTCCAATGAAGTACAGGCTTATTCATTTTAAAGTTTTCAATGCTCGCTGGTGATTTGATTGGGGCGGCTGGCTTAAACAGGAAAGCTGCTGACTGGACCTGCGAATGCATATGGTTAGCGTGTTATCGATGAATTCCATAGAGATAGAAGATAGGTTGCTAAGTTTAGCTCAATTGGTATTACTCGATCGAGGTATTGCTGTCAAAGTAAACAAGCGTGCTGCACAAGATGAAGAGAATATTCGATTTCGGGATATACTTTAAGCGACAGAGATTTGACATTTAGATGTCAAGAGGGCTAGCATCCGTAATCTGGTTTCGCAGTGGCTGTGCTACCAGGGTCGGTAGTGGGCTATGCACAAGAGAGCTATAGCAGCGCGAGGCTGCCGAGTGTCGCGCATGGTCGAATGGGCAACCTACGCTGGATTGGTGTGAAATTGCGGTGGATTAATTGACCATCCTATTTGCGGTGCAGCATGGCATGACATCCATGTCGATAAGTAGTCCAGGTTGCCTGGTGTGGCAATGAATATGCAGAGAATCGGGAATAGATTTCGTTGCTGTGTATCAAGCAATCAACCCTTCCACTGTACATTCCCAATGGCATCTACACTGCGATATGTACTACCCGCTTGCTGGAAAGGGGAGAATATATATTTAGCCAACTATTTACCCACCTATCCAATGCCGGAATCGCCGATACTATTATTGTAGTTGGAGAGTCTGATACAATGGTCAAATTGTTGGGGTTGGTTACTATTGTGCTCTGAACTGTATTACTGGATTGGGCGCTTGCTTCCAAAACAAGTACCCGATAGAGGCTAAAACTAAACCGCAACTCCCTACTCGGGGGAACTGATCTCACCCAGAGAGAGTGATTGCTATTTTGAGCATAGAGACAGGCGTAGGAGCCAATGGTCGCTCGGCAGGCTGACTTTAATACGGACTTCCGTGACTCCAAATAAGGTTAGGGCGACAGAAATGGATGGCAATGTATTGCAAGGGATAGAACTTACTGATGTGTGCCCCCGCCCATCCTGAAATAGCGATTCTGATCTGGTGGTTTTCATCTAACATGTTTTCTTTTTCCTAATTGGCTTGCGCAGCGAATGGTGTCTCATATCCACCCATTCACCCTTAAACTTGCTCATCCATCAACATTCGTGTAACCTTTTTTTTCTCATTTGACCTGGTCAAATACTATATTAATTCGCATTGATCCCGTACCCATCCTCAATTCTTCGCTGCTTTCGCATTTTGTGGGCTACATATAAATTGCTGGCTTCTTACCTCTACTAGTAGTCGACTTGCTTCCCTTCTTCTTTACAAGTAGTCATGTGTGTAAGCGCCCACCATGCTTCCCCTGTATCTGTTGAAAGCCCTTTTAAACTTCCGGCACCCTCCTCTGAGAGTTCCTGTGATCTCCAGGACGGTCTCAGGGTTTTAGTCGTAGACGATAATCATATCTATCTCAATATAGTCACACGTATGTTAAAGAAATACTTCACCAATGTCGTGAAGTATACCTACGCCACCACCTCCCCACTGTCAGCCCTCGAGGCGTTATCGCTCCACCTCTACGACCTCATCCTCCTTGACATCGATATGCCCGTTTTGACCGGAGTTGAGGCTACACAGGAGATTCGAAACCCATACAGCAAATTCCAAGTTCTTGAGTCCAACAGACAAATCCCTATCATCGCAGTTACCACAAACGACCTAGAGGAGCATCGCCGGTACTACACTGAGGTGGGAATGAATGCTTGTGTTGGTAAGCCCGTCAGTCTTGACGAGCTAAGGAGCGCCCTAGAAAAGGTCACAGGGCTGCCGAAGTGAGCAAACAGTCCTCCACCTGAGAATGTTCGCGTTGATGGACCTAGGTCCACGTCAATACGGAGCCGGAAATGTCGCGACTGTCCCAGAGCAAGTCGACCTGTGTATTTACTCCTTTCAACCCACGCTTCACGCCATTTCCCTTCGGCTTATGGTCACAGTTTGAGAACCACTGGACTGTAATATGATATTGACCCAAAAGTTTTAATTCGACTTGCATAATATCGATGATCAGCTACCTTAATGTCTACGCTTTCCTTGTAAATTCCCCCACCTTCCATCTATTTTAACGTTTCTATGAAAGCAGTGGCAACTGTACAATTTACTCCATTTTCCATCCAAAAATCTTAGATGTTCGGTCCTCCATTCCTGAGGCCACAAAACCCTTCCGAATAAACTGGAATGAAACCATTTTTTTGTTTGGCCCAAGCAAGAGCCAATGCCTCTAGGCCAATGCACATGGGAGTTTCAAGAGGATTATCACCCAACAAATCTGCAGAACTGATCCTGCCCAGCTGCTTATCATATGCTTGTCATCTACAGGCAGGGCGCCATTAGCTGCTTTGAGCGTAGTCCCAATCGGCAGTGGCATCTGATTGGCTTCACCCGCATACGTTAGATTTGGGTTGCATCCAGCTCGTACGCACTCTGGCTCGAGGATGGCATGCCACTTGATTTCGGGGATACGACGGGAGTCGTAACCCGAACCCAAAACCACACAATTCAAGGGCGCAGCCAGCTTCTCAGCTAGATCACCATTCTCCCAGGTGCCACTTGTAGCAAAAGCTACCACTGCTATGAGTCCTAGCTTCCTTGTGGATGCCATGATGTGGAAAATCGAGGCACAGGGGTGTATGGGGCTTAGGGGCACTTGACAAATTAATTGAAACGGTGGTTGGGAATGCGCAGAGGATTTTCCAGTGGACATGTACAAGTATGGCTCCTGGTGCTCCGTTTGTATTTCAGACCGACCGTGATGGTTAATGTGCCGTTTCAAGCATGGTGATGGTGCTTCTTGCCACAGTTGGGATTTAGCGGACCGATTTGTATGGAATCCCTTAATTTAGGCTAGCACCGAGAACATGTACACCTTTCACATACTAAGCGATTCCATTTAGAACACGTTCCACGGATCACAATGTAACACAGCCGCCAATTTGGATATCTTGTGTTCATATCCGCGTCCATCTGAATCCCTTTATTCAGCGGAGAAATCTGTACTGGTCCACATTGTCAGAGTTGCCCGGATTGTGCAAACCTACGAGACACAGCCTCAGTTCTACCCATTTTCAAGCCAGCTCCATTCCAATTCCATTCCCACTTCCTCAAACATCTCCAGTATGCTTGCAGGATTGCTCAGCGATATGTTTGGGTATCTGTTTCATGGGCCAGGAATACCGTGCCCCGCACGGTGATATACGCAATCTCTGATGTGAGACAACCGGATTTCATTTGAGTTTTGTATAGGTGACCTACATCAGCGTTTGATTCTGTCTGACTCACGAAGACTGGTCAGGATTTTGTTATCATGAGGGAAAAGGGGGCTGGTTTGGTGAGCACCGAACCCAGGGGTATGGGGGTTGGTTTTCTGACCAGGTGTTTTTGTCAAATTGCGTAGTAAACAATAGATTTAGTGCTCAGTAGTTCATTTGGCCGGGGTTGATCAGTTGGATTACATGTTTTCTCAGAGCTATGGATACGCCAGAGTAATGCCATTGAAGAATCCAACAATGTATATATCGACTTTAACTGGGTACAGGATAGTGTTAAGATCAAGGCTAATAATCTTATATACTTGTCTCCAAACTCACTTGCTCCCAAAGCTAAGCATACATCAATTTACAAGTTTCTTCTACCAATTGGGGTAAATATGCAAATCTGCACTTCTATATTCCCTTCCAAAAATCCATTTACATCATAGGTATCTTACATTGTGAGCATATTCAGGGCATGAATGGGGAGGGATACATATAGGCTCATTTGCCTGCGAAACAACAGTAAAATCTTAAATGGCCCTCCAATTGTACTATCCAGTGTTCAAACCGCAAACTGGTTGAAAGCAAATAAATCTAGTCTTGGGGCCAGAATGAATTAAGCATCTAATGCTAGTAAAGTCTTTTAGTGCCTTAAAGAAGACCCCACAGTGCAATTTGCAGAATTCGGGCTTGCTTGATCAAGTGTAAAATTTGAATAAAATCTGGGACCTGATATTATGATTCAACTTATATCCCAAGCATAAATCCAGCTATCCCCGAATAGTGGTAAATTTTGTAGTGACATCTAAATATTCACTTAACCTAGTCACTTAGATTATAGTCTACAAACCTTAGAGAATTCTGGCCAAATACTTTGTTGGGGCTTACCAAGTGTATTTCACCAAAATATCAGGCATTCAGAGCATGAGAAAATATCCAAGCTGGTAAAGTGGCCCCAAACTTTACATACATATTTTTGGGACCTTTCTAAGTGTATCCTGCCCGTTTTTGCCAAAAGCATGAGAAATTATAAATACTACTTTTACATTTCATTAAGTGAAAACCACATAATCTACTTCTCTCAGTTACCTCCAATATCCCCACAGCTTGTACAACAACAGTGACCTTGAGGGGTATCATTGAAGCAATGGATGCAAGCTGGGAGAAATATACATTGGATGGAAGCTCACAACTTTGCAGCAATGAGGATCCATATTTTGCTTTATAAGCAACAAACAACTATTATATGCTCTATTTCTAAGCAAAGAATATGAGCAAAGCAAACCTGTGACTATACTTGGAATGGAATATCATCACTGGGCTGTAATGCCTGTTGTAAGAATTTATAAATACACCAAAATTCCCCTTAATCACTTAAATCATTACCTACAAATCATATAGCATTCTGAGCAAATTCCTTGTTGGGATTTACTTATAATATTATCATCAAAGTATCAGGTACTCAGAACATGAAGTTATGACAAGTGTCCAAACAGCCTCAAACTTTGCACACATATTCTTATGACTTTCCTGAGCATACTCTAGGCATTTGCTTTGCCAAGATCATGTAAAAGTATAAATACTACTTTTACATTCAATAAATCATCAAGTGAAAACCACATAATCAACTTGTTCTCCCAATACTTCCAATATCTCCAAAACTCTTACAACAATGACAAGGTATGAGTACTCTAAAGAAATTCAAGGAATATACTATTGTGATATTCTAGTGTGGATCATGTAGAAACACAATGCATGTATCAACTAAGCTGATGCAACTGAACCATCTCCTGTAAATTTTATACCTACACCTAAATACGCACATTGACTTGGTCCTTTGGTTCTTAACATGCAAACTATACTTTTTGTTGTGATTTACTTGGATAATCCTTATGTTCTGGATATCTCACATCTTGTTGAAAATGTTGCACGTCATCCAAAAGCCTCCACACTTTGCATGCAGATTTTTTGAGACCTGTTGGTCTAAATTGTAGCACTTACGCACTCCGTAAGTTATTGAACAAAAACTACAGTCCACCAATTCTCCTAGTCACTTCCAGCATGTCCAGATCACTGATGGCATTATCCAGACTCTCGGATGTAGCAACAAAGTGATTCCATACATGGCTTTCCATGACATCTTTGCACACTACTGTTGGGTATCTTGGGAAAGTGCAATAAAACAGCCCTACGGAAAAGTTTCTCCAAAATCAGAATAATGTCAACATAATTCCATCAGAAATCTGATATTCATCAGGGGTGAAACTTTTGGAAAGGGGTTTAGGGCATTTTCAGAGTCTATTGGAGCCTGATTCTATACATCCTAGAAGATGACCATGCCATATTGGTGAAAGTCCCAAGGACAGTCGGGAATCAACAACACTAGGGCCAAGCTGGCAACTTGCCTTGGCCCTTCATTGACAATCAACCTTGGCGAAGGGAATGATGGCCAGCGGGGCCAGACAGAAAAGGACCGCCGGTGAATACCTAGGCTTAACCATATGACCTGCTAATATTGGGTTCGCACCGACACCACTTTCTCACCCAAAATCCTGGCATTCTAGAGATGCCAACTCGAGCATGACGCAAATTGTCGGTACCCGTGACAACATCCCATTCGAAAGGATCCGGCCCAACTAAGGAATGGGGGACCCGTACCAAATTGTGATGATGCACCCATTCCACCAGTCCTACGACCTCCGTTGACACATGGTTAAATTCCATTCACCCTTGACATACACCCACCAGTCAACTCGCCCTTTTCCACCAACATGAACACTACTCAGCTTCCACTTCTCGGCAAGGTGGCCTTGATCACCGGGGCCGCCTCGGGCATCGGTGCCGCATGTGCAAGGAAGCTGTTCGCTTCCGGTGCCTCAGTAGTCATTTCCGATGTCTCCGTGGACCAAGGAAACCTTCTCGCCACGGAGCTAAACACCACCTGCGTCTCCCAACAGGCCGAGCAACCAAGGAGGGCACTTTTTGTAAAGGCGGATCTGAGTCTTGCCGAGAGCACCCGGGAGCTCATCAAAGTCGCCCTGGCGGAGTTCAGTAAGGTTAGTCAACCTCATTCTTGACAGTTTTCCACGCCCGGGTTAACCCTGGCCAACTCTCGGCCGCCACCTAGGTGGACGTCCTGGTGAACAACGCTGGCATACAACACGTCTCGCCCATCGAGAAATTCTCGGAGGAGAAATGGCGACTCATCCAGGAAATCATGTTGACGGCCCCGTTCCTTTTGACCCAGGCAGTCCTTCCAAAGATGTACGAGCAGCGGTGGGGGCGTATCATCAATGTTGGCTCTATCCACTCCCTGGTTGCATCTCCATATAAATCCGCCTACGTGACAGCCAAGCATGGCCTACTGGGACTTACGAAGACCACCGCTTTGGAAGGTGGTAAGTATGGGGTCACCTGCAACTGTCTATGTCCATCCTATGTCAAGACACCTTTAGTCGAGAAGCAAATTGTGGAGCAAGCACTCGTGCACGGCATCCCCGAGGATCAGGTGGTAGAGAAGGTGATGGCCGGAGAGTGCGCCATCAAAAGGCTTCTGGAGCCACACGAGGTGGCGGAGTACGTCATGTTTTTGTGTAGTGAGGCGGGCTCCGGGATCACCGGTAGTGCCCAAACCATGGATTGCGGATGGACCGCTCATTAACCGGCTGCTTAATCGCGCCGACCGCGGAATCTCCCCGCTGGCCTGCGCAAGCGCTTCAATGGCAGCGTGGCCGGGCACCTAGAGCACCAGAATAAAGTTTGGATTTGTTTCATGAAATCATGTTATAAAGTTGTGTGATCCCAAGTCTTGTCCATCAGCATCACCCAACGCCCCACCTATACTTCGCAACTTCGCGTGCCAAGCAAGGCACTCCGCTGCTTGATTTATCCTTGCCTCCACACCTGATGCCTGAGGAACGATGGCGCACAATCTCGCCAATTGAATTTGTTCATTATGTTTATTAAAGGAGCTTTGGCGCGGCCACCACCGGCTAGAAGAGCATGGGTGGGGCACACTTATCGATAAGTTTATTCCGCATGAATGGGCTGACGAACAGTGGTGCGGTCCAGATGAAAAACAGATTCGACAGAATGATGCCCACGTAGTTGGGGAGGAAATCCTTACCCATGAACTTCTCCAGCAGTACCTGCACGCTCACCGCGACCCCGTGAAGCAGGAAGAACAAGGTGTTCTCCATAGTGGGGGGTGAGTTGGACCCGAACACCACCAGCAACTCGTGCACCACCGCGCTTATGAAGAAGGTGAAAAATCCCGAGAGAATGCGCACGGCAGTCTTCCTCCACGGGCTGAACTGCTCCACCACGAACGCTTGGTTGATGGGGGCGAAGACGCAGCTACGGAAGTTCTCGTGGAACACTTTGTTCCACCTCACGTTCCAAAACTCCTTCGGGCTTTTCGAGATGAACGGGGAGTCGAAGATCGGGGTGTAGTGGGCGTCGGTCACGAAGCACCAAGGATAAACCAAGATGAAATAGTAGATGGACATGTACAGATACACAAGCCAGCCATACAGATAATGCTGAACGGCAAGTTCGGGCTGTCTCAGCGACAGCACCGTGCGAACGGGCAATTCAGTCTGGGGTGGCTTGTACCGGAAATACAGCTGGATGATGTTTGCGGTGAGATATTGGGCGAGCACGATCGCCAGATAGCGCAAAAATGTCCCTCCATGGCGGGACTTCTTTCCGGCGGCAGGAATCAACGTGAATATGACCCGATAGTACTCCTGAATGCCTATCTCCTTCGTGGTTGAGAGCGGAGTAAACACACCCAAGCTCAACACCCTGAAGGCGAAAAACAAACTCCCGCCCTTGAGGATCAGGTTCTCGGTGGGTTTGTTGGGAGCATAGACCACGCATATCCAGGCCTGCAGTACTAAGCCCAGGAGGGTGTTTCTGCGTAGGTGGGCTCCGTTCTTATGGCGTAGTGACCAGTACTGAAATACCGTCGGAAGCAAGGGAAGCAGTAGTGCACCGAAGGTGTGTAATAGCATCATTAATCGGAACTAGACTAGACAAACCCGAAGCCCCAACGTTCTTAAGAGTCCGTAGCCTGGGCAAGAGATGCATCCCAAGTGAAACCAACTCTCGTCACGCTTAGCGCTGAGTTGGCCTACAGAATGGCAAGATTACCCCGACACCTGCATGAGCATCAATCTACTTGGCGCCCATTCTATTGGTGGTACTGCGTACTGGAACCAAGGCAAGTCCTAAATTGAGACCTTGGGGACCAACTAGCATCGAGATCGAGTCAAGGAATAAGCGGGACTCGAAGGAGCCATTGGCCGTGCTGCGAACCAAACATCCATTCCGCACACTGACGAAACGTCCACCAGATGGCAAATCGTTGGCTAGCGAATCCACGGTATATGGGGGATAGGTGATTGCTTCTAATAGATTGAAATCATTTTATTCAAGCCAAGGCAACACTTGAAATCCGTTGACATACAAAATTAGACGCGGGATGGGTACATCATGACACGAACACTGGCGCCGAAGCTGTGGGGAGGCAAGTTGGAACGGAACTTGGCCTTGACGACACCGGAGTTGCCGTGGGGACGGGTGACTCTGCCCCAGATAACGCGGACCTTGGAGCCGTTGATCTCACGCTTGGCGCGGTAGACGTAAGCGACACGTTTACCAAGGTAGAATTGGGTGTCTTCCTTGGTAGCGACGTTCTCAAGCTGAACGAGAGAAGTGTTGGTTCTTTGGTTGCGCTTGGCACGCTTGAAGCCTAGAACACGACCCTTGGAATAAAGACTAATTACACAAAAGAGGGTTAGAATTCAAGGTAGGGCGACGGAGCTGACGAGATGGCCAAGGGGGCGTCTATGGGTAACACATCATGATGGATGGATGGATGCATCCGACGGAACGATCCTTCAATTCGGGTTCGACATCGCAGCCCTTCTCCATGAACGCTTGCCGCCCCTGACCACCATCGCTGCTGAAACGGTGAATCCTACTAACCGAACTGGTTGGCTCATGGTGAGTTCAACGTCTACGTGTAGAGCAAAAGAAAGAGGGACCGCTAGAAGTCAAGATCCCTAGACTATATGCTGTGACCCAGGTTGTTTCCCTCGACCCCTCCTCCCCCTGGATCTTTGCATTTTTTTCATGGACAAATTTGATCTCGAGATCTCACCATGGCCGATCCCCGGATCGCAGTCCATTGGATCGAGCGGATGGTTCCGCAGACCGATGACGAAATGTGCATCATGGAGTGTGACTTGGAAATCTCAAGTTCGATGTGTTTATGTAACTGACGTGCGCTGCCGGGTTACCGACTAGACGAGAAAATACAATGGTCATTGACAGGGAGATCACATTCTGCATGGAATGAACGGAGCTTTTGGGTACACGGATCGCCGTTACGAGGGGGGCCACTCCGCCCGCGGTGGTTTCGTTGAAGTTGTGGCGCGAACACCATGATCAATGAATGGATCCAAGCTGAACTTACCCTCGCTTATGCATCGAATGCGTTCTCGTCCAGCACCACACCGAACTCGTTCGCCACAGCGGCTCTCACCTGGTTATCCAACACATCCTCGAACGACCCCGTATCCCTGCCAAAGATTGCCTTGTTGATGGTACGCCATAGTTGGCTCGCATAGTATGTTGCTGAGATGGCAAGCAGCGCCAACTGGAATGTCCAATACGACACACGCCCACGAATAGCGGTCACCAAATGCCTGTACCAAATCCGAGCAGTGCTGGCATGGGGATCACGCATCAAGCCATCCTCGCCATACCATTGAGACCAGTCAGCTCCAAGGCCCTTGACCGCATAGTTCGCCATCATGTTGATGCGATTAACCGGGGAGCCAAACACCTTGTTGTTGGCTCTCACGATGTTCATATTCCGTCCAATGAAGATCAGCTCCCGAGGAATCAGCTCGGTGTTAGACAGAAACTCCTTGGCCCGCTCCTTAAGCTGGAGCTGCATCTCATAAACGTCCCGGGTTGTGGGCTTGGCTGTCATATGGACCGCCTGCTTCCCGTTGTACGGTCGAAGGAGGGTGGCCGACGCAAACATGTTGACATCTCGAATGCCCCACCCGTGGCAAATCTTCTCCAAAGCCTTGGAATCCATCAAGAATAGTGATTTCCAGAGGCGGCAGTAGTCCGCTCTGAACTGGTCAGACTCTGTCACGTAAAGCCCGTGATCCAGAAGAACCACTTGAGGCTTGTTGGAAGTGGGATGCTTGCGAATCAGGATGTTGCCTGGATGCGGGTCACCTGGAATCGGGATAGGTCAGTGAATGCTGGTATGAAAACGGCTACCATGGATAGACACCAACAATGTACAAACCCTGACATGAATATCTGGTGCGCGAAGATGCCTATGACGGTCTCTAGGATGGCCTTGGTTGAGAACCCGCACTGCTCTACCTTGTCCGTTTCCGATAATGGTATGCCATCGATCCATTCGGCGGTGAGAATTCGGGAGGATGTCTGTTTCCAAAAGACTTTGGGAATGTACACCTGGCTCGACAGATTGGAGTCAGTGGCCAGGTTCTCGGCTGCTTTTTCGGCATTGTGCCCCTCGTTGATGAAGTCGACCTCCTGGCGTAGGTGCTTCTCCGTGTACTCTGTCGACCAGTACACTGGCAGATCGAATGCTTTCTCGAAAAGCCAACACACCGCCTTGTATGCTCTCAAATCCCAATCCAGCTGATCTCGTATATAGGGTTTCTGGACCTTGACGGCAACGAGCGTCCCATCCCTCAATCTGGCGCGATGAACCTGGGCAATGGAGGCTGAGGCAAAGGCTTTGCGTTCAAATTCTACAAACATATCGTCTGGATGACAACCGAAATCTTCCTGGAATATATGAACCACATCTTCGTAGGGCACGCTAGGAGCATCATCATAGAGCACCTTAAACGTACGATTGTACTGAGGAGGCAGTACCGCTGCCTGTGTAGCAATAACTTGGCCGAACTTGATATACAGACCACTGGAGATAGCGGGAAGATGGGTTAGTCAAAAAGCACAATTCTTCAGCAGGGAAAAACTTCCATTACCCATTCTTTTGGCAGACGGTTAAGATCCGCTTAGCCACGCGAGTGTGGAGAGCATCAATCTCTAGCGCTTTATCAGGTCGGAAATTGAGCTTGTAATCGGCGATGATCATACCGCCAGCCCACAACGTTCGCATATTTCGTTGGAACGTTTTGGAGTTGAATTGACTGTCAAAAAAATACAGCGAGGCCCCGGTGCCAACCAGAAATGCTGAGGGCTTCGCAAGCTTTCTAAGGAAGGCCATGGAGAGTAGAAGGTGGGAAACAATTAGGCGAGCACTTGTGCTGAACGGTTGGGAAACGCTGAGGAACGAGGCTGACCGGAGGTGTGCTTCTTGGTGGGAATGCACTGAACACTACGGAAACAACAAAACTGGTGACAAACAAAGAAACAGTCAGGGGGGCTTTAATCACTAGCCCGATGTTCCTGGTGGAAAATCGCGATTGTACGTGTAAGCAGAATATGCACAATTTCCGTTTATTTCTTTACTGAAATGATATTTATACCAGTGCGAAAGTATGTGACAATGCTAGGGATAGTCTGATCCTCATGCTTTGCTTTCTGAACCACATTGCTGCGGGCATAAATTGTACTCGCAATCACCATCTGGTGGATGACTCGATTGGTCTTTCGATCGACCGATGGTACTGTATCCGTCCGTAAGCGTAACTTGAGAATCCTTCAATCTCATGTCGGATATTACGTATTGGCAGATGAGAAGTGTTACGCTGCACTAGTTGGTGTGACAACCTGTGGTGTCTCGCGCACATTTGAGTCTATCAAAGATGACGATATGAAACACATCGGCTTTGGTACGTTGGCCAGAACCCATATAGTCACTCAAGCAGGGATACTACACTGTTCTCCTTAAGCTGTGGCGTAACTAGTTGACTGGGATACTTTCTGTGTGTGTGTGTGTGTGGAGGATGCTTGATTGAACCAAGGAGCTTTCATGACCCGGCTGAGTCTCAGATTCCAGAACGAAGTTTTCCTTGACCGTTCTTGGTATGAGCTCCAGTGATTGCTATTCTCTATACCCATACACCAATGAAGCCATGTGGCTCGCCTCTCTCGGTAAGCATTTGGCTTTCATGTAGCCGCTGGCAATAGAAAGTGCAGCGGTCGGTTGCCCAGTAGAAAGGGATATTTTAAAGCCTAGTCACAAGGTATTCCAGCAACCGCACAAATGCTTTCTCAAGCGGGCCTGGCGGAGTGGGAAGAGGAAATTGACAGTTGAACTGGAAGAATTATTACCAGGCAGGGCACCACCATAAGCGGTTGCCACCCACTATTACGATGAGTTTTTTATCCCAGGGTGGATTTTTTGAATTCAATTTCAAATTACCATTGATTTCCAATATTTAACACCTCATTTTCCCCTCCGAATAATCATCTTGGCTATAAATACTCTTCCCACATTGAACAACTTCAGTGGAGACGAAACACTTCTGTTGGTGGCTGACAATATCCATTTTTCAACTGGCGTAAGACCGAGAGAGTTTTACCCTTAGCATTATCACAGTACCATACGCTTGCGGTGGCCTACTCACTCGGGGTAACATCGCATCACTTGGAACGTTGCATTTGGAATTTCCTTCGGAATGTCAAGTAGACAAGCAGAGAGTAATCTGACCCCAATACAAAGCGGGATTTGCGGAGCTAATGCGGGCCTGATCTCTCGGTGAGTCCTTCTTTCTTCGAGGCACAGGTGTCTACCTGGAATGGAGGAGCTTCCTTCTCTCTTCCACGGACAAGCTGGCCAGACCCTTCTCCGTCGCGAATGAATACTCATCGTCTGAACCGTCTTTAGACTCATAATAGCTCCACTTGACGTGATCAAGATTCGACTACAAGTAATTTTCCACCGCGGCCTGGGATATTTATTGTTGTTGTCGATTTATTGACGGTTACTTCTCTGTTGCAGTTGGATTCTCACAAACGCTTTCGAGTGTTTTCCAAACCAGAGGCAAACCGCCGTGAGCCTGGGTATGGCTCTAGCCGCTCAAAGTATACCAGCATGTCACAAACTTTTAGAACCATCATGGCGGAGGAGGGAATATTTGTAAGTGTTGCTCTGACTACGCTCAGGGATTTGGGCAGCCATGTTGGATTCAATTAAGTTCCTGTTTAATTTAGGGATTTTGGAAAGGGAATCTAGCAGCCGAGTATCTGTATCTTACATATGGTGCACTTCAGTTCTTGACTTATAAAGGCGTGGAGCAGATTCTGTCAAATTTGGTAAGCTTCGGATCAGCCATCTATATATATATATATATATATGTATGAAGTATATCGTTCACTAGCCGATGGATCCTGATCCCAATTTCCATCCCTAGAACGAAAACTCACCAATCCACATTCCCAGAGCTTCTCATACATTTTTTGCGGGAGCAACTGCTGGGGTGGTGGCAACTATAGGGACATATCCTTTAGATTTAATGCGAACCAGGTTTGCTGCACAAGGCGGCAACAAGGTAGGCCTAACCTGGACGTAACTCGCCTCCTCGACCATCGTCGCTCATCACGTGACCATCCGACAGATCTACACTAGCTTTACTGGGGCATTCTCGCAGATATACAGAAGTGAGGGACTACCCGGGTTTTATCGTGGAATGTGGTCGGCGATCATCCAGATCATGCCCTACATGGGGCTTATGTTCGGCAGCTACGACCTTCTAAAACGGCAATTTCAAGCGTTAAAAGAGCGCTCAAGACTGATCCAACAGATAGAGAGTGGAGAAGATTTTCTGTGCGGAGGTTTAGCAGGGGTCATTAGTAAGACGGGAGTATTTCCATTCGATCTGGTCCGAAAGAGATTACAGGTAGGCAGTCCATGATATGCAGTTGCATAAATGATCCATCCACGCCCACACTCACACGAACTCCAGATTCAAGGGCCTAATCGTACGAAGTATATCATCGACACAATACCTCAATACAACGGAGGCGTGTTGGCATGCATCCGCCAGATTCTGTACACCGAAGGCTTTCTGGGGCTGTACAAAGGCCTCTTGCCTGGACTACTCAAAGCCGCCCCGGGTTCGGCCATCACATTCTTTATCTTCGGAGAAACCGCCAGAATTTTGAAGTACATCGAGAAAAAGATAGAATAAAACTAGATCTCTAATGGGCGACTCTTGTCTCCGTCGGACTGCGCTATTCAGTTCATCCACTAGGCTGGGACCGGAGATGGTACTTGTAACATCTTTATTTTTTCGGTTTCTAGTGCGTTGTGCCTCGCGTAAAGGTCGCCATAAAAGGCACGTTAGTAGCGGCAAGAGATACTCAGCTTCATGTTGCATATATTTTGAAATATCCAAGAAGTGTGAGCAACTATCCAATCAATTCCAATCCAACCAGGGAAAAGCTGAACCAAGAGAATACAATATATATACTGCAGACGAAAAAATTTACAGTGGATCAAGGACAGTTGATAGAGGGCTTTAGGTTAAGGTGTATGGTGGCGGGGCGCGGGCGCGCCTCTGGCTTAAAATTCCGAAACATCTTCCTCGGAGAACTTTCGAACCAACGGGTCGTCTGACTGAAGCTCATCACACCGTGGGATTGCAGCATTGTTCCACAAAAGTCTAAATACATGCTGCTCATGTTGGCGGAAAGGCTCCATCGCTAGGTGGACACTATCTTTGTGAGTGCCAGGGTTTAAGCATCGCAAATTGTAGCCTTTAATGATCTGGATGAGCTCCCCGGACTCAGCGTCACGAATCTCCATAAAAGATGGATCAAAAGCAATCACAAAATGGCTGTAAAGCACTAGAATAAGAAAAAATTCAGAACACGATCGGTATCAAGCTTGATGGTCTTTCCGTCAACTTACCAATATTGGTTGGTCGTCCCTCCCACTCAATTATCAAATTGGGTCGGGTACGCTGCCCAAGATTATCCAAATGGAAGGCGAACTCTATTTTCATCGCAAACAGTTAAAAAAAGATCCAAGCTGCTCTCAGGAAACAATTGACCTTACCATTGTAGCATAGAAGAAATTCCTGCTTGCTCAGTGGAAGCATTGCCAGTGGTTTGCAAGTTTCTCGCTTATTAATGAAGCCAAATTGGGCGTCATCGTTCAAGTCGGGGATGCCTAGAATCCAACCAAATTAGGATCTTGTACGGTTATGTGTTGCATAGACTTTGCAATGATTACTTTTGTTCAGATGAAGTGCGTCCAAATTGATGATTTCGAAGCCTCTGTGGCACACAACATACAGCTTTTTGGTTAGAAACTGTACAGAATACGATTCTGCTCCGATGTAGAACTCCTTGAATAGTCTCAGGGCAAACCCATTTCGTTGGCACAGTAGTTTCCCTTTCGCTTTCGGGTTAAGGTGCAAGGAAATCGGTTCAAGAACCTTGAAAACCGATTTCAATCCTTTGGGCTTCATAATAACCACCATCTTTTTGTCTCGACAATACCCAACATTGAAGTAGCCAACATGGGAAGCAAGCTTTTGTCCATGGCGATTAACGGACGACTCGGGCACATCAAGCACATCAGTGGAGTAGGTCAGCAAAAGTTTATCTAATAAAGAGAGTATGTTAATAACACACAAAACTCGAATTTACCAGGACGGTGAATCAAATCGGCCCACCTTGTAAAATTAAAACCATGTTGATCTTCTCTAGAACCTCTACTTGACGGATTCTGTCCAGCGTCAGAACTTTACTGAAGCTGGCTGGGTCCCCTTCAAATCCTGCGTAGAGTCCACTTGTGGTCCCGATGGCAATTTTTCTCTTGCCGTCACGAGTAACTAGATACAGACAACTGAATTGAGTACGGACCTATAGAACCGAGTAGTGACGCTTACTTACAATAAAGCGTGGAGCATAGAACCCTGGAGTTGGAGTCGAAGTGACTGTCCGAAACGCTCAGAAGCTCAAAAATCCGAAGTCGATTGAACATTCGTTTCGCCTGTTGTTCCTGGATTTTGTCAATCCATTGCTTTCGTTCGGCCAGTGAGCTAGCTATCAGAGTATACGTTCCTCCCCATTTGCTTATATTGGTGATGCTGAAGGGATATGCGGTTTTGGTGGGGTCCTCGCTGGACACCATAGGGTCTTCAGGGTGGGTCTGCAGAGATAGAAACTCCAGGGGAATGGGCTGAAACGAACTTGTAAGCAACCTCGATTGATGTGAGTGGGGGTGGATGAAGGTACCCTAGCGTAAACCCGGAATGTCATACTCCCGGTGGTGAAGAATTTCTTCTCCTTGGCCAACAGAAGTACATGGTCAAAAAGAATCACTCTCAGACTCTGTCCGATGGAACGCTTCAGTATTCCTTCACGGACCAATTGGCGGCTAGGATCGTTCAGCTTCAAGTCCTGTGTTCACATACATACGTTAGAAAGCATGTAGAAATCCTCTAGCATGCTACGGGACTTACTATATAATCCTCCGACTTGAATTCAATCTTATCACTAATCTCCTGTAGCCTGAGCTGGTTCTCTGCATGCCCCGCCTCCTCATTGAGCTTGTTCAAGAACTCTCGGATTGAATCGATGGCGCAAACCAGCATCTGGCGATCGACACTCTCTTCGGGAGTGTACTTGAGAACTCTGTCCAGTAACAATGGGTATCGGGCAATCCGTGAGTTAGGTCTGGATAAGAAGCTCTCCAACGGCAATTTACGGGCTTCAGGGTTCTTTTGGCACTCCTTAAATCAAGATTGAGGCACATTAGAAGTCGGGGTGTGAATTCATATGGACTAATAAGCTCTCGAACCTCCAAGAAACTCTGCAAAGCGGGAGAGTGCGAGCGTTCACTTTTAACAACCCGCGCAGAGCTGACGGATCCTATGCCGAACCGGATGTATGGTTCAAATCTCTCGGCATAGTGTACCATGATATCCCCGATCATTTCAACAATTGGCTTGGCCTTCTGTCGTTCTCGAAAAGAACTCAGAAACTCCTTGTGAAGAAGCTGCAGCTCTTGGTAATTACCGAACACATCTTGAATGAAGCAATCAGTCTTCTCGCTGCTGAACACACGAGAGGCACGCAGTGGCTCGATGAAAAGCTATGTATGGATACATTGTTAGCAAAAATACGTTTATAATTAACAACTTCTGGTTGCCTTACCGAATCATACAATTTCAGATCACGAAGATACTCATCTTCAGTATAGATGATCTCAAAAATAGCAATTTGACGGTTTCTCTCCTTATCAGCCAATGACTCGGACACTGTGCTTGGCACTGAAGCAAGCCACAAATTCTCATACTAAATATGGAAGGGTAAGTGATTTCGAGCGCTGTACCCGTGATTACGAGTCGCCTACCTCGTTAGTGGACTGTCGGATCAGCTCTGTGGGCTTTCTTGAGACATTGGTGGACGAGTAGAGTGGTGTATCCACTGTCTGGCTCTGGAATTCTGGGTTGAGCAAGTGCGGTTGGTTCAAAATTTGTGCACGAACGCTATACCTCATTGTCGGTAGGGTGGTCTAACGAGCTCTGCGTCTTGGCAGAGACTGCGTGCTCTTGAAAATCAATCAGGTCTGGTGAATGCTCAAAGCCCTGATTGCGGCCACTGATGGCTTCAGCTGCTTCGTCCTCCTCTGCACTGGCAATCTTATAGAACTCCTGGTCATTATCCATCAGATTTCGATTTTGTGGGCCAACATGATGGAAAACCCCGTGGTCTTGAAGCAGTTGTCCAATAAGTAGTGCGCTTTCCCTCTGCACCCCCTCGAGAACTGTACAGATAGAATCCTATAGTTGACCGAGAAGAAATGGCGATTTTGAGTATCTTTTACACGGAAACCAGATTCGAGGAGCACAGACTTACCACTATCTCATGACCGCTAAAGCAGTCGAAGTACTCGTTAGTCTGGTAATTTCCGAAGCGACCTTCTAGGTTTTTTAACAGGCCTTCTCGGACCACGGGTAGGAGCGCCGGATCATATGGATCGATGATGCACGCGTTTTGGTAATCTAGAAAGACATGAGTATGTGCTCCAGTGGGTATGTTATTCCTCTGCTAACCTCGTGGATCAGGAATAGCCATAAATTCGGTTTTGGGGCTGAGCGGCACACCATCGTGGGATAGATAGTCTGAGGGATCAGGCATCCTCAAAGAATGCATAGAATATGTCTCTGACTCCTCGGAAGGAGTGCTCGGTTGGGTAAAGTTTTCCTGGTACTCGCTATGTAGCAAACGGGCTGATCTACCATACTCCAAATTGGAATCTGAATGACTGCTCACGGTGCGTAGAGGTGCCTGGGCATAGTACGGAGGGCAGTTCGAATTGACACCAAACGCATATGGGGCAGTCACTTGGTTGTAGTGGGATTGCATACGCTCATTCGGGAAGGAAGGCCGATAGGTTGAGTTGTGAAGAGTATCGTGATTCGTGTGATATCGAGTTTGTAATGCCGTGTCGTAGTATTCGTGCTGAGGGGGCAATGGTTGACTGTGGGTTTGATACTGAATGTCATAACGCGGAGCAGCTATCGCAGAGTCTGAATAGAATCGTGTGTTTCTTGAGAGGCTGGCGTTGTCTACTTCCTTCTCATTGAGTGACCAGCATTGGGTCGAAGTAGACAACTCTTCAAGTAGCTCAGTAGATTTGGGTGGTTTGGGGGGTGAAGCGTAAGGCATAAGTTCTGTATTATAGAGATCAACGGATGCAGTGAAAACCCGAACAGTATTGTTGTTACTGACACCTAACCCTTTGGAAACACAAGAGATAAGTTGCAAAGAAATAGGTCACCAAATGATATAGAATTGTAGAACCAACGTTGAGGACAAGAGGTGCAAGTAGCGTGGACAGATGAATTGGGCTTGGTACGCTAATTGAAGATAATAATAATAAAAGCCAATAACATGCAACGGATACGGAACTGTCATTATATACAGGAAAATCCTAGAGGAAGCAAAAAGATTTGTCGGGTTTTGAATGTTCAATTGGAGTAATAATCGTGCTACAAACACCTATTTGTGTATTGCTGTGACTTTTAGTGGTGAGCTAATAGGATTGCTGAATAAATTTGGATAAATTCTCGTAATGGCACACTCACCAGTAGCCAGATCCACAGTCGAATAAGTCATTTTAAGTGAAACTTATTCGACGAGTAGCAAAATTGGCCTTCTAATCAGCAGCACTCGATTCACAAGAGTAATTGATCGGTATTGGGCCACGGTGATTGGCACCGGAGTGCCAACGAAAACAACTTCCATGGTTACCGTGCGCGCATTCATCTGGTACCTGGTGGACACCATCATGATTGCCAAGTGGGCAGCCAGGCCAAAATCATCGGCATTTGAGCGTCACACGTGCATAGATGCTGCCTTGGCATTCCTGCTCCAAGCTGAATTTCATCCCGACACAAAGTAGTCGGTGACACTCGCGTGTGCATTTATGTACCAAGTGGTGGTATACTCAGGCGATTCTAAAGCCTCTGTTCCATAACAAGATCATGGTTACAATACAGGATAGAGTCTTGTCTTGTCGGAGCTGGATTCGAGCCTGCGATGGCCAAATTAGGAAATGGGTTGTCAGGAATAGATGCACCGCACCATATCGATTTCTACGAATGGGTTGATTTAACCAAATGATTGAAAATCGAGGTGCCGCATTTCACTCGCCGGATGCCAAGATCATTCCTGACTCTCATCTGGTTACCTGATGTGCACATGGATGAGTATGGCATTTATAAGAAAGATCGCTGAATCTCATATGGCCCTTAGACTGTTGGTCTACGGGAAGGATTGTCTGCGGCTGAGTCTGTTTCTTAATAAACCTTAAACCTCGCTGATCCCTTATTGGCGAGAGCGTATCGGGGTGGTCAACTGGTTGCACCTGGTAAAGAGTGATCATCTATTTCCATCTTGGCGTGCATATTCGGGTTCACAAGATGTAATCGCATGATGCTTATCTTTCCACTGGATTAGAGGCCCGGCGTGCGGCTGGCTACATACGTCGTGTATCATATGACTCGCAATGGATCACTACCCAGGTCTTGGCAACCGGCGTAGCGGAAGAGAAGGTTTGGTATTGATGAATATTTAAGAATTATTTTATGTCATCTCAAGGCATTGTGGAGGGTTCGGAGTGCATGAGAATGGGAAAGGTGCGCAATGAACAGACCGTGTTTCCTGAATTAGGGCCGATGGAAGCATGTATTGGCGTGATCACGAATACTGCTCAAGAGAGCAATACGAAGCATTAGTTAAATGATATTCTTAGAGGATGTTCCAGGCTGTTCTGCTGTTCCCTGTTGCCACGTATGTGTCCGATGGCCCTCTGTATGCTGAGCTATGTTACGTATCACGCTAGGGGCGTGCCCATCGCGGTCGCCTCGATTGTGGTAGAGCGGGTGCTTTCCCTTGGAGCGGGTTTTTGCGAGTTTGATGCTACTTTTGTTCTGCTCTATTATCCTTTCGATGCACATGCGGTTGTCAATCATATGTAAGGCCGGCCACACGTTACGTTGCCCAAGGGTGATGTAATTAACCATTCGGTGATAGTCAGGGTCCCGAAGGATGTAGATGTAATCCTTCAGAGTGGATTTTGGCTAGAGATAGGAGGTTTCAGCCCGTTTCCTCAAATCAGCACTGTATTCTGGATACCAACCAAGATCGTCACGTTTCCCTCGAATTTCTGTAGCCAGACAAAGGACCAGTCTTGATTCATGATGTTGGGGATGAGTTCAAGGTCGCGCAAGACTCGTAGCCATTTTTTGAGATCAAGTTTGATAAAATGCTCCAGGGAGGATGCAATAAATCCGCCTCGCCTAAAATCTTGTTAGATGGACAAACCAGCAATCCTCGTTTCCAGGAGCCATTGTACGAACCATCCTTTTCCGGAGCTGTGCGTGATAGGTCTGCCTACACTGCCCTTGTTGTTGTAGAAGAAAAAGGCAACATGCGGATTGACTTGACTCACGATAGCGTAGCGAACATTGAACTAAAAGATATGGTGATGAGTGCGTTATCCACCTTGATGAATGGTAACGAGATTCTCACCAGATGATGCAGAGAATCGAGGGGAATGTCCTGGATAGGTGGCGACACACACCATAAGGGTTAGAAGATATGCAATCAGTCATTGAATACGCATGCCTTACCGTGCGAAGGCTGCCATCACGCCATTTATGTCCGCTATCGATAAAAGGCTCGATGTGCCCCAGCCTAGTTTTTCTCAGTAAGACAACGGGCTTCAAGATTCCTGGAATTGCCGAACTTGCAATCACTAAACAAAATTTGATGCCCATTGCCGTTTAGCTGAATGTTTCCAGAAGAATGTTCCGGGAGCTTTTACCGGCTGTCCATATTACGCAGTCAGGTGTCGTAATATGGTTGAGAAGCTTGGGAGGGGCTTGGGTTCCCATAGGAACCACACTAATGTTCAAAGTACGACCGGTTCGCTCGAAAGCTTCCTGAAAAGTCATGCATCCCTTGGTCACCCATTGGACTTTCTGAGCCCATTCCCCAGCGTCAAAACTAAGTGCTGCTGATTAGGATAATTTCTTGAGCACCCCAGTTTATGATTAGTAAATACCAAGAACCATGCCGAAGAAAGTTTGATGCCATTTTCTGCGAAAGGATAGTGAGTACATATACATGCTACAACATGTTCTCTGTGGATCATGCAGATACCATGTAACCACCATCACACGCTGTCAGCAATTCGTAGATCTCCGGCCTGATTATATCCATGAGCTCTCCGTTTGTTCTGCAACCAACCATTGCAGCTATCGTAATTGCAAATTAACGGATAGCTTATGCATACGCCGATGAGTTACTATACCAATCAATGAGCCAGCGCTTGTCCCTGTGATGACCTTGGGTAATAGGTCCTTTTCTGCAAGGGTTTTGATAACGCCTGTCAGAAATGAGTCAGTAGCCATTATTTTTATGAGTCCTATTGAAATGGACCTAGATGATAATAGCCAAAAGATGCCCCTCCACTAAGACACAGCGCAGTTCTTCCATAGCTCCTACTTGCAGCTTTGAAGAATCGAAGCCTTTCATTTAAAGAAAGCCTTTCACAATTACCGATGTACGCCAGGGACTCTGCCACTGTTATCGAGGTTACTTTTTAGTGCCCATAGCTGTTTTGCTGCGACTCAGATTTCAATACCTTCATGCAAAAAATCCTCGACCAACTAAAGGTAGATGTTAGCAAATCTGCAGCTGAGAACAAGTTGAGGTCTATTATGGCCAAAGACACTGCAACTGACCGTTTTGGTTCCGTAATACGTGTTTGAATATAGGCGGACATTTTCGCATCCACCAATATTACTTTTAACTGCACCTTGTAACAGAAGCTCTCGAAGCCTTTGTTCATCACCATTGTCTCTCAGCTTCTTCAAATTAGATGTCAGCTTTGAAATCAGCTTATAGTCATAGTAATGGTATGGGATCTGCTCTTTCCAATCCTCCTTTTTCAGATACAAGTCTAAGGCTTGAGCTGCTGCCTTCCACTCCTCATAGCTATCTGCTTTATAAAGCCGTTCGTGAAGCTTTCTCTTTTCTCCACGCCTAAGTCAACTAGTTATGGTACTGATACCAAAGATTGAGGAATTTTTAGGTTACCATGAATACACGTATTCGCAAGCGTATACAAACTGCCGTAGGATCATATAAAAAGATAGCTCGAGGAGTATGACGATGGAAACAAAAATCTTTGGAAACATCAGGATAAACACTCTAGAGGCACGAGACCAGATTGACAATGTCCCTTACCAGCAGAGGAAAGCGCAATACTGTGAAGGTTATACCTTCCCACTTCTGAGCAATTGTCGCTGATTTCTTTGCGCTAGGAGCAGCGTATAAGTCGTTGTCTGAGATATAGCCTTCTGTCTCATCATACAACGCCTGAGTGAATATTTCGATTTGCTTGTCGTTAGGGAACTCAATTTCGGCACTTTGTTTAGAGTGCGCCCAACTAGAGTCCTCGTAATTAGGGTTCATATGGGTCTTATTACGAAACGAGAAGCGCCCGCTTGTTAAAATGGTCGAGAACGTCCTGTAGACGACAACAGGTTTAGATATCTCTCCTTGGGGTGACGGTTACTTTTGGTTAGAGGTGTTACAGCCGAAGATTTTAGGTAGAAGCGTTACGAATGCCACATAAAGCAAGAGGTTACTGAGAATACTACAGTGAAAAAGCCTTTCCTACTCCTCAGCTCTCCGAAAAAAGTCCGGTGAAGGCAAACCTTTACTTATTCAAGAGCGTCAAAAGGAATGATATGCTATGTGTATTTATAACACGAACCATGGATGTAGTAGCAAATTGAAACAATAGTAATCTATATCATATTGGAGGTAGGTACTGGGAAGCGTATATACATGTTGTCACTTGAACATCCAAATTCGCAGGCCCATATGTAAAAACCCCTTATACGCATGCACCTTCGATTTGGTGCATCGACAATCTCTGTGGTGATGTAACGTAAAGACCAGTATGAATATATGATAAAGCAGCAAACGTCATTCAAAAGAGGACCATTGTGGATGCTCAGGACACAGAAAGTGCTGGTGTTGATGAGCATTACGAGCGTCCAATATAACAATTGTGTTCGTATCCATATCGATATCGACATCCGAACGAAAGTAGAAATAGTAACAAGTAGCTTACCATCTTGAATGTAAATTTGTCGTGATTGTAGAGCTGTTTATTGGATCCAGGTGTACAAATAAACAGTAATTCAACGACCAATATGTGCACGTGTTCGAAGATTAAACATCTTCATAACTCTGTTGGTTCCTGACGTATGCGATGTAATGCGATGCCTGGCTATGCTTTATCCTCGATCGTGCTCTAACAATGACTGGCTGACCCACCAGGTCAATCACGAAGAAAATTAAAGCCTTGGAGATAAACTGGTATATTTCCCAATGTAATGTTAGGGAACACGAAGTAACAGGCATTTGGATAAGAATATCTCACGATAGTTGAAGACTACGGTTAACCTGGTTTCTTTTCTAAATGCTCACTCCGTTGATCCCATCGGAAAGTGCTTAAGCCAAGGCCTTATCGGTCACAAACCGAGATACTCCCTGAGATCAGTATGACATCTAGACGAACTATGCTCGGTTGCGAAGTAGGGCCTTTCCACTGTCATGAAACAACTTTGCTGCCATATGTACAAAATCTCACATTACTTATGTGATGTTGAAAATAGAAATAGAAAATAAAAGGATACTCGATGCGTATTAGAGGTGGCAGAGAGTAATTGCTTAGACTAACACCTTCATTGAAACATTGTTTGGCAAGTCCATTGCTCTACAGCCAGTTTGTTCAAAGCATGTGCTTCCCCTCCAGCCTTCTCAAGAACGTTTTAGCTCACATAAATCAATTTGCACTGAACATATGCATTTGGGATAACATGCGACTGTAACACCATTAGACGGAGGCCTGTTTCAGTCGAGTTTCGTTTCAAGCTCGTGGTGACTATAAGAATCAAGAGGGCTTTGTAAAAGCCCCACCCTATTCTTGCTTACGAATCTATCATGCATCCTCTTCGTTCTCTTATAGGCCTTGTTCTCTGTGTCGCTCTTACTGCTCAGGGCTTACCCTCGGATGATTGTACGTACACAAAGGAGGGGGAGTTGGTCTGCCACCACACTCGTCGCTATGAGTCAGAACATGTTGTGAATGACCCAAAATGCGTCCGCGTTGGGAAAAACATAGTTAAGTGTATCACCGAGGTGGACTTACCAGAGGCCAAAGAGAAGCTGACCAATTACGAGCGTTCCAGAGAAAAAGCCGAGTATTAAGAGATCGATGTAGTGCTTGATAGGCGTCGTTCCAACAATAAAATTCTCTCTTCTGAGAAAAATCATAATTGCGTACATTGTATAAACTAAAATAAGAACTTTGTATCTACGGGGTGCTGTTGATTGTGCCTATCACGAGAAAAATCCTCCATTTCTAGTGGTGATTTGTGCTGATAGCCTGACACCCAAAATCGGAGCAAAGCGATATGGATGAATGTGTAATCCACCAGATTACAGTCTGGGAAGATCATGTAGCTTAGAAAACATTTGCACGTGGGGAGCTGATATTAAGGACAGCTTCGTCTAAGAGGGTATCAAACACATCCGGGTTTGCTGACACCTAGTAAGAGATTCAACATCTAACAATCTATCGCCCGATGGTGGCGTGGAACGATATTATTTCCTTGACAGTGTAAGAAATTCACACATCACCACTCTGAAACACATCTGCTACCATCAACACTCAGGATAATATAAAAGAAAATCCCCCAGCCAAGTGGTGATACTTGGTCATAGTTTTGCTTATTCCCACCTCATCATTCACTTGTTTCTGAGAAACTCCATACATCACTCGAGCCTGGCTGATCATTCCTTCTATTTGTTGCATCAAAATGATCGGTAATATTAGTAAACCACAATTAGGCGCCATAGGTATGGCGTTGATCGCTTTGGGGTTGGGCAACACAGCTGGTGTACGAGCCGATGAAACCATAGTGGATGATGTTGATGTTTGGGAACCAAAGGAAGTCAATACTGGTATCGTTTATAATGATGCCTTTGCTGGCTCCCGCTCCGGGTCAAGAATAAAGAAAACAACCACCAGAAAAATTGGAAAGACTCTCTTGCCGCGTAGATCGGGTACCCGTCAGATCACCAGGGGTGGTTTCGATGGATCAAGAATTGATGGAGAAACCAGCTATTCGTTTATTCCTAGCAGTAGTGATGAGCCCCCTATCATCAAAAGGGTCAATGGCCGTACTATTCGATACATCAAGACCGGAACTCAACGATTCTTGACGCGTAGAGTATCATCCTCAAAGCCGTCTGCCAAATGGACCAGATATATCTATCCTACCACCCGCAGAAGGTATGGCAGTAGGGCGGGGCAAACTCGGATTATGTACGAAAACGACGAAGATATGCTTGATAGCGAAGGGAAAACATTTTATCGCAGAGTTGGTGGGAACATCGTACGCTACATCCAAGCTCCTAGAAAAATTTCGCGTATCAGACACTTCTCGAATAGGAAGTATAGTAAGAACTCCAGCCTGGATCGTAAAGTCCGAACGCTATCCAAATCTCTGATATTGCTATTTAAGAAGATGACAGGGTTAAACAGGAGCTTCAAAACTTACCAACGAATTCTGGCAGGTAGCTTCAAGCGCAGAGATCGCACAATGAGGAGTATCTTGAAGACATTGAACCGACTAGTTCGCTCAAATAACAAGCGTAAGATGTACGTTACTAAGATTATGAGCTCGTCAAACCCGAAGTGGTCTGCCCTAAAAGAGATTGACGGGTCCAGCTTGGGTGACAAATCTATCGATATTCGAAGCTTCAAGTCTAAGTCAGGCTTATACAAGGCAAAAACACCAATACTAGGCAGGCTACAAACCTATGATTCAGGAAAAGGCTCACAATCCCGCAAGGCTCAAACCCTTGGCCCTTCCAAGGTCGATTTGCTATACAGATCCAAGAGTTCAAAGAGGGGAAAGACCTATGTAGATAAAGCGCCAGAGCAGCCAGATGACAGAGATGACATTAACGCCGGCTACTAAATAGAGTAGCCAGGTCTTGTGACAGGTGTCAACGTAGATTCAGGTTTACGTATCGAAATGGGAGCGTGCTGGTGGAGAGGTTTTGCACCAATATTCTTATACATCCATCAGTGTTTACTAAAGGCTATTGTACTTGGATTCATTTAACTAATGGCTTTTCAAATTCTATTTTCATTTATAAATTGGTATAGTGTCCTCATTGATTCTCACTATTCCGAATATATATTAGTTTATTTGGTTACTTTCCATCGATAGATCGCTATTGCGAGAGATTGATGGCATCGAACATTGGAAAGCTGAATTCAAATTGGATGAGTGTCACTATGCAGCACGGACTAACCGAAAACTGTTTATATACACCATCAGGTTGCTTTGAATCTTTCCCTTGACTCTGTCATGATTGGCAATGTCAGCGAAAATCCAAACCATCCTGTAGGGTGATGATATCGGCTTCATCAAATAAAGCGGAATTAACACGCAAGCAAATCCACCTTGTGTTAGGTTCCTGGGCCATCACGAGCCACCCTGGGTAGTTTGAGTAGTATAAGATTCAATACAATTATTCAATCTCCAAGATTTGGATTTATTTAGAACATTGCATTTCATAATTCGCTCTTGTGCCAGGTTTGACGTAGGTAGCCATCATCTACCCAGAAAAAATCTCGCTTTCCATATCGAACACTTTAAGGATGTACAATACGGGCAACAAATACACACGCCACGCTGTAACTGAATCAAGTTACACCCTCCAAATCAGGCAGCTAATATCGAGTAACCTGGATCTACTGTTGTGATTTGATCTAACCGAGGAACGGATCGATTCTATCATCCAACTTTGGAACACTAGACAAGTCGTCCCTGGTTTTATGTAGGAGTTGAGCTGCAGCAATTAAAGCGAATCTCAAAGTGAGTAACTGCGTATCCGTTCTGACAAGTCTCAGACCTCAAGGTTGTAGTTTATTGAAACCTGCCATTTCGAGTTGGCCTGAATGAGGCTTATATGACTTCATATAAATATTGAAATGCTTGATGCGCATTAGGCTTACCCTGTAGTGATCTACTGGAGTACAGCTTACTATGGTTTATGTCCTTAATTATATGCACAACTTTAATGGTCATACCCAGTATATATGAGTGCTCCTGTCCCTATGCTCACCGCTGGCTTGGATCTGTTGCCATCTTCATGCTTGTATGACAAGAGCTTTGGGATCGTGGAGTGAGCGTGCTTTGTATAGCTATACGGGCTATTTTTAAGCTATGGCGAAGGCGATACTTCGGTGGACTGTACACGTATTTAGTAATAGTACGAATGATTGCTTGGACTCACTTTCTTGTGAGAATACCACAATAATACAGGAAAATTATTGACGCCCCACATTTGAAACTCTGTTCTACCCTTTGCACTTTTTCTAGGGCTGGTGCACATTTATGATGCTAGGAGTAGGGATGACTTGATCAGATGCTC